>WYDI02003651.1:0-62456 GCA_009867235.2 Psittacus erithacus
GTACTGTTCCCAGACTGAAAGTCATAAACACAGCACTGCACCAGTCACTAAGAAGGATAAAAATGACTGCTACTGCTGAACCCAGGACACTTTTATTTTGTGAACCCTCTTAATCATTTTCTGAGCCAAAAGAAACTTCCAAGTTCCCAAGAATTTCTTAAGATACACTAAGCTGAAATAGTGCCCACACTGTCCCTTCAGTTTGTTTTCAAACCCCCTCATAATCCCAGTCATGAAGTTCTAGAAAGAAAAGAGGGAGATATATGCAGATCCTGAAGCACACAAATTGCATTCTGGCTTCCCTTCAGCTGCTTTATCTCCTCAGCTGTTGATACGCCCGATTTTATAACCCCTCTTCATATCGAATACCCCCCATTTGTGCTCAAATTTAAAAGCATGTCCGTACTTGAGATTCCAAATACTTGCTACAGTTATAATCTTACATGCCTCAAGAGCCTTTCTTCTGTCTCCCTAATCAAATTCTCTTTCCTGTATCCCAAGCCATTTAAGTCTTTCACAGTGTGGTAGGCAGCAAGCCTGCCTCCTCCCATGTGCCTCACTGCTTACCTCTTGCTATATGACTAAAATCAACATGATGGCTTCAACCAAGAACCACCAACCCGTAAGCAGTAACCGCACACACAACCATTTTATACCACAGCGGTCTGTTTGCCCACAGTGTTAGTTTAAATATGCCCAGTGCTCGTCTCTGCTAAAGCTGTACTACCAACACATCCACACTCACACCGGGAAAATCAATTTCATATGCAAATTCATCCTTATGTGAAAACACTACAGAGCTACTTACATTGACTACTCACAACTGGCATACAGCTAACCAGTATGTCGTGCTATTATTTCCTTACACATTAAGCTGGCCACTTACTTATCATCTTCTAATCCATCTTCCACTTTTCGCTTCTTTCCCAAAATAACATTTTCGGTATGATTGATCTCAGCTTTCCTTTTTGGCCTTGCTGTTGTAACTGCTGAGGATTTTTCTTCTGATCGTTTTCTGCAACATAAACAGACAGCAAACGTAACATTTGCCAGTTACATGCATGTATTTTCAGAGAAAAAATACGGTCTGACAGGAAACGGTCATCACACTGAATTAAGGCACAACCGGCCATGCGCTTTCAAACTACTTCCGGCATGTGCTTGCCTCCAACTCCCGGCGCTCCCCAGTAGGCCACTGCATCCGGGCTGGCCACAGTGCGGGCGCAAGGGATCACAGTAAGCATCCCCTTTGGCCTGCACTGACTCACCGGCCCCGGGTGGGTTCAGTAACGCAAATTAAGTGGCAAAAGAAGCGCCCGGCAGTGCGGCGCGAGCCTCAGCCGCCAGAATACCCGCAAAGGCCACCTCTTCAGACCTCACGCCGCGACCTCACCCCGATGTCTTGACGCCATCAATGACGAACGCCTTGCTCTTCCTGGCTGCAGATGCGGCGGCAGGCTGCTCAAACACTCTGAAAAGATCATCTCCAAAGGCGTCCGCCATCTTGTTCACTTCTCCCACACTGCCTCTCGGAGCCACCCTTACCCGGATCCTTTCTGCTACTACTCTGGAACTGAAACCGGGGATGGAACAGACCCCGCCGGCACCGGGACCCCCACACAAGGCCCGATGTCAGCGGTCTCTGTCCCACTCCACCACCACTGGAGCGCCGTGACCCCGCTCCAGAGCGGAAAGGCCTCTAGGCTAAACCTTCCCACAACCCCCCGCTGCTGGTCGCGGCCCTCAACCCGGAACCCGCTTTCTACATGACCTAGGCGGCCCAGATGCGATGAGCCGCACTCAGGCAAGTTCTGTCCAATGGGAGGAGCAGGGCGGTGGCTCAGCCAATCGGGAGCGGGGGGCGGAGCCAAGATCGGTGTCCGGATGTAGGGGGTCTGCGCGGTTCCGGTGTAGGTAGGGGGGTGTCATGGGCGGCCGTAACAAGAAGTCGCGTGTGGGCAGTGCGGCTCGCACCGCCTCTTCCGCCACCGCGGCTGCCCGCGCTCGAGCTGCTGCTGAGGCCGGCGCCGCCGCCGGCGCTGCTGCCGAGGCGAGCACCAGAGCGGTGCCGCGCCCGCCGCCCGCCGCCAAGGAGCCGCGTGTCAAGCAAGGTACCGGGCCCTCGGCATGAGGCGGCTCCGGCCGGGCAGCCCTGGGGACGGCTGTGCCTGGGGGAGGAGAAGTCCAGGCATCTGAGGGGTATCACGGCTGGCTGAGAGCCGTCGGAGGGGCTGCTTTGTCAAAGAGTCCCCGGGGGCGTGGCTTGGCTGGCTTGACGTTGCGGGAGGAGGCCTTCTAAGGCTGGGCGTTAATGGATGTCGAGAAAGGTTGTGGGCGCCTCATGCCCATCTGCTCAGGTGTCTTAAACCCTTCTGACACGGGCTTTATGCCGGCTCACTTCCTGGCTTGTCCCTGAGCAGATGAGCCTTGGCTTGGGCGTATTGAGTCAGTTACAAGAAGCCTGTCATTAAATTGTTGGTAGCGCTTTTGGGGCAAGTGTTGATGTGGCACTTTACTAGTAGTGAGCCTTTTTTGTGGAGCTTCATTCTATGTGTGCTCAAAACCAACGTAATGTGGATTTGGGGTACTTTGTGTGTTGTGAGAAGCTGCTTTGGGTCAGGTGACCTGTCTCTGCTCCCTCCTGGCTTCTTGTGCCTCTCTTCGCTGGCAGAGCATGAGAGACTGAAAAGTTCTTGATTAGGGTAAGTGCTAATGAGCAACAGCTGAAACATTGGTGTGTTATAAGCATTGTTCCCAGACTAAAGCCAAAACACAAAACTATGCCAGCTACTGGGAAGGAGAAAAATAACTTTTACAGCTGAAACCAGGACATTCTGAAATATGCTTAGCTACACCTTGTCCTGATCTAATAAATGAGGCTCCAGGAGCCTCTCTGCAGGCAGCCAGAACAAATGACCTGCCCAACCTGCCTGCTGGCAGGTGGAGAAGTAGGGAGGTGACTGAGAAGTAGGGAGGTAGCTGTGCCTCCTGGAGCACAGCACTGCTCCTTCTGGAGTGGCACACAGCCTCGCAGGGTGGTAAGAGCTGTCAGGTTGCTTGGTTTCTTTATACCTGTGCAGTACAAGAAACAGTATGTGTGTTCTGAAAAGCGTAGAATCCATCAGTGAGCTATGTGTTGTCATTCTAATAACAATAAATAGCTTTGTGAATTAGTATTTTTTCTGACAGTGTCTGACTAAAGGAGAATAACCATGTCAGATCAGACCAAAAGCCTCTGTTACCCAGTGCCCTTTCCTAGACAGGGTCCAAAAGCAGGTACCCGGGTAAGAATAGGTCAGACATACAGTGATACTACCATAGGGTACTTTTCCATCCTCCACCAGTTATGGCCTAGAGTCTTCCTGAGCTAGAAGCAATGTTTTTTTCAATGCCTTTCCAAACTGATTCATTTCTGTACTATAAAACTGTTATGTCTTTACTGGACCTCAGTAAATGTCCTATATTCGCAGCTTTAGTGGCAGAGTTTAGTTATGCACATTGTAATTAAAAAAACCCACGACCAAACCTAAACAAACTGAGCAAAAAACTCAGAGTATTGTTTTGAACCTGCCATTAGCTTCCCTATTTGATGCTCATATTCCAGTGATAAGAGTAAGCAGTCAATCCTGTTTCCTCTCATTGTGCCACTTGGGATTTTATATTTTGTCTCAGAGCCATACTCTTTGCTATTCCTTGTTCAAAGGCTTTTCTGTACAGTTGATTATTCTTATTGTTGCTATGTATCTGCGTATTTCTGCCAAATTAGTGTAAGATTTGCTTGCATTAACCTGTGTTATGTGGGTCTGCTTTACATGCTGTAAACAATGTTTTCTGTGTTCCACTTGTGTAATTGATGGTTATTTGTAATTTGCAGGTCCAAAAACTTACAGTTTTAGTTCAACAACAGATTCTGGTGCTGCTGCCAATCTTGATAAATCTGTTCTTAAGGTAAGTATCTTCTTTAGGTAAAGTAACTTTGGCGTTGGTTTTCATGGTACCCATTTAGCTGAGTAAATATGTCTTCAGCTGTTTTTCAGTATTATGCAGATAAACTACATTCATGTATTAGACATTGACTTAAGCTTGATATGTTTGGGATTTTGAGTGTGCTTTAAGAAGCAGGGTAGATTAAGGGCAGAAGAACATCTATGTTAAGTAGCGAATGGTATATTGCATGCAGGTCTGTTAAGAGTTATGTCTAGGTTTTCACTGTGCATATGGTTTCTTCTTCCTGTCAGAAGAAGAATACAGATAGTATTCAACAACCTCAATAGTAAACAAAGCCTGGTTCATATTTTAGAAGTGTCAAAAATAATAGAATTATTATTTTATTGAAATTATTTTTAAAGCCAGATAAAAAAGAGAATGTCACAGAGGTATCTCTATGATCTAGTTATTTTATACTGGCTTTTTATAAGCAGAGGAGAAAGGCCTTTTTCTTTCCACTAGATTTCTTTTTTAATTTCCTTACAGTATTTCCCATGACATACTAAGTTTCCTTGAAGAGGTAAATAGGTCTTCTTTGCAATAAGGAATTAACTCTTTTATTTCAAGTAAAAGCGCATAGCTTGCAAAAGTAAAAAGAAGAAAGTACCCCTTTCATAAGAAATATTTACTGCATTTACAGAAAACTGTAAAAGTTGGGGTTTGAATTGCAGAGAGATTTCTGCATTTCCTTAGCCATGAATAGCATTGATTATGTGATAAAAATTTGTAATGTTTTGCTTTGTATCAATTAATTTTCTCTGTGCAGGTAATGATAAATGGTAACTTGGAGAAAAGGATTATTAATTTAATCAATGACCATAAAAAACAAAATGATGACAAAGGAATGATTTCCAAAAGACTTACTGCTAAGAAACTGCAGGTAGAGTTTGAAGTGGTGTTCTCTGACCGTTGTTCATTTAGAATAAACAGTTTCATCATTTGTGTCATGCTGCATTTCTGCATGTGGTGCAAGCCAGTGAAGTGGGCTTTCCAGTAGTTAAAATAATGATTAGTCAGTGGAATCAATAAGTATGATCATTAGTGAGATCAGTCTTTTTGCATTCAGCAACTAAAATCTGAATCTCAATCAGGGAAGAGCTTAATATGAGTGTTTTAGGTTTCTTACGGTTTTCTGTTCCATATGGTTGGAAAATTGTAGGTTTATCTTTTTAACTAGAAAATACATTCTGTACATAGGCTGGAATGTAGAGTTATGCGTATGCATACATATTTCCAATAAAAATATTATAAGCTCTGTTTGCAAACCAGGATTTTCTGCTCGGCCTTCTGATACACTAGCTTATGCTGCTTACCTCAGTTTAATGCCAGTCATCTGATATGTAGAAAATAGGAGCTGACAAGCCTGTATTAGATTGCTAGATTAAATCCTAGTATTTTCTGATTCTAGGATGTATACACGGCTTTACAAAGATTTTCTTTTAAGACTGAGCACATTGAAGAAGCAATGAAAAATACACTTTTATATGGTGGTGATCTTCACTCTGCACTTGACTGGCTCTGTTTAAACCTTCCTGATGGTGAGTATGGTGACTGGGAGTTGACTGTGTTTTTTAACAGAAAAGTAACAGGACCTACCCTGGCATAGGAATGCTTTATAATAGTAATTGAATATATTGTTTCACTAAGACCTGTAGTCATCATAGTGTTCCTTTACTGTGTGTGCTGCTGACTGATTCTGGGATTTTATTTTGTTTTATTTTTTTTTTAGTGTATGGAGTCTTGTAGACCTTTTTTTCCTAATCTTAGAATTCTATGGAAGTCCAACAAACAAATGCTGGTTTACCTAAGTGCTAAAGCCTGATTATATTTCAGGCATGCTGGTTTTGTTTATGATTTTCTGGTTGGGTCCCAACACAGTTTATAAAGTTTTCAGGAATTATTACTGGCATATTCTGTGAAATGAGATATTTTTATTTTGAAGATGCCCTGCCTGAAGGTTTTAGCCAGCAGTTTGAAGAACAACAACAGAAACCTCGAGCAAAATTTTGTTCTCCTGTGTCACAACATGAACCTTCACCTCGCTCAGTAGACACCAAAAAGAAAGAAAATGGCCCTGAAACTAAGGTAATCTGAGAAATTCATTTATATTTACTACAGAGAAGAGAGGTCAAAGTTTTCTGAAATACAGAATTTACATTGACTTCCTACACAGACATTAAAAACTTCTAAAAATGTGGTATGCTTAATAATTGTCACTCACATTATTTTGACTTCAGTGAAATAGTCTTTTGAAGGTAACTTTTTTCATGTGAAGTCTAGAAGACTCTTTGTAGTTCATTTTTGTGGTCAGTTATACCTCCATTTTCTCCTGGAATTGGTTCATTCTGTTTTTCTGCAGATGGCCCTCTTTACAAGCTCTGTTAAGTTTGCCTCTGTACTTCCAGTGTTTTGCTTTCTGTGGTTATTGAATTGTATACCTAGAAATTGAAAATATTTCTTGCAAAAGTTTTTCTTACGTTCAATTATAATCATTCAATCTACGGAAGTACATTGTGAGATGTTTATCCTCATTGGACAGTTTGCTATAAGTTATTTGTGTTAAAAACTTGCTTAAAAATTCATAGATAAACTAATAGTTCCTCAATTCTGTTGGAAAAAAGCATTGGTGGTTTTACTTAACTGCTCTTCTTAGGAGACGAATGTGAGGAAAGCAAGAGAAGTGAGTATGAAGGAATGGATTTTGCAATATGCTGAGCAGCAGAGTGATGAAGAGAACAATGAGTCTGTGAAAGAGACAGATGAAGAGAAGTTTGACCCAGTAAGAAAATAATACTTCATGGAAGTCTTTAAGAACCTGGTGTATCTGGTACATCTGCAAGTAGTGGATCTATTTGTTAAAATTGGGAGATTTATTACTCTTTTTACATTATATATTTTCACCTTTATGGGCTACTGAAGGGAAAAATGTTGGAACCTCTTCCTAATTTTTTTTTTTCCTTTCCTGCTTTGGTTTGGAATTTTGTGTTGGCTTTTTTTTTTTTTTTTTTTTGGGCAGGGGAAGGGTTTTTGGTTTTTGGGTTTTTTTTTTGTTTGGGGTTTTTTTTGTTTGGTTTGGTTGTCATTTTATACTGAGTTCAAAACACTGAATGCATTGTGCTGGAAAGGAAGAATTACTGAAAGGTATCTTCATGAGATTAGGCAACTGACTATCAAATTTTGAGAGGTTTTGACAGCTAGTTCCATAAAAACTAATAGTTCCTCCTTTTGTAAGCGTGGTATAAAGGGCAAAACTTCCACTGTATTATGAAGTTGGTTAAGAGTGACAAGCGTACAATATTCAACTTATAATTAATAATTGTTTGAAATAGAATGAAAGGTATGTACATCTGGCTGCTAAGCTTTCAGAAGCAAAAGAACAAGCAAGTGTCTCCAAGCAAGATAAGGACAAGCAAGGCCAGAAGGTAGCACAAGAGAAAATAAGAAGAATTCAGCAAGGTAGAGCTATGCAAATTATCTGTGTTTTTCTTTGTGACCTGCGTATTTATTAGGCCAGTAAATTTCTGAGTCAGATTGAATAGATTTAATCATCTTTCATGCCACTGTGTGAATTGCAGACTTTTCTGAATCTATCCTTTCCATGTCGGTCAGTAATGTTGAAATATTCCTGGTTTTAGGTACTCAGTATGAATTGATGTCATTATATATATGTCAATTTTCTTTCAATCAATTTGATTTCAATCAGTTGATCTTTTGATTTCGAAGAACAAATGCTAAGCAACTGTGGGTTTAAGTTGTATTCTGTCTCTGACAGAAATGGCAATACTCGAGGAACATCCAGTATTTAATCCAGCTATAAAGGTTTCAGCCCAACAGCAAAATGAAAAGAAAAAAACTCCCTCGCCTCAGCCTCAAGAAACCACTTTGAATTTGAGCTTGCTTGAAAAACCTGATGGTGCTGCGAAGGAAGATAAAGGTGTGTTGGTAATCATTCAGTACAAGCTTGAAGTGTACCACAGATTTCCAATATTAGTTTTTATTTTTCTAGTATGTATTGGATGGCAGTGCTGCATCATCAGACTCTTGATTGTGGGAAAGGAAGGCGGACTACTTCACTGAGTGAGCTGGTTTTAAAGGCTCCGTATTTATCAGATGATGTATATAGCTATTTTTGCCATATTGTCATGTCTAAAAGCATTATTTTTATCTTTTTTTTTTTTTATAGTAGGGCTAGTTACTCCTTCCATACTCACTCCCTCATCTTTTTACTGGTTTTGTCCCAAACTTTAAACTGTTAGATTATTTTCTGGTGACCAGACTTTCACTAGAGTTCTTAAATTATTGGGCTATCAAAGATGGCAGATAAAGAAGGTGATATATTTCCTGCTGGATTCTTTTGTGAGGCAAGCCAGAATATCTGTGTTACAGCAGTACCAGTATTTCTGCAGAACATTTCAGAAAATACTGCTCTTCTAGTAAAATACGTTTGAGGGAAAGACTTTCTTGGCTATCAGAGGAAGGTAAAATAAATTCTAGGAGATTTAAAATGTGTCTTTTTGCTCTTGTAGTGAAAAAGAAAGAGCCACTAGATATAAGAAATTTCGATTATAGTGCTCGAAGCTGGACTGGTAAATCTCCGAAACAATTTTTGATTGACTGGTGCAGGAAGAATTTTCCTAAGAGCCCAAATCCTGCTTTTGAAAAGGTTCCTGTTGGAAAATACTGGAAATGTAGGTATGTACTTCCTATAAACTTTACATTTTCCTTTTAGTTCATTTAAAAATAATGGTCTGGTCATGTTGATCCAGATTCAAATGACTAATAGTGTGTTTTAACCAAATCTCGTTTTGTTTTGTTTTAGTCCAGCAGGGAGGTATTTCACTCTGTATAGCTCTGCAAAAGTAATGGTTAGACTGAACACTATCATGAAAATAAAAGGCTAGTGAATGACGCCATAGAGATGGGATTAGTTTTTAATTCTGTACTGCTGAATGAAAGGTTCTGGAGAAAACCTGCACGACAAACTTGGACAGCTAACTTCTGGTATTCTTACTCAAAGTAATATATTAAATCATAAGTTCTAAACATGTGAATACCAAAACCCCTTAGGGATTGTTTAAGGTGGAAGGTAGAAATTTGCTTGAAATTTACTGTAAGTTTGTAATCAAAGCAGTGCAGTAGCAGTAATTTTTAAATTTCTTTCAGAAAATGAATCCATATTATGGTGGTAAAAAGTAGAATGTTATCCTAGGCAAATAAGTGGATGTGGCATTACAGATGACTAATGCTTCTTGAACGAGCCAAGTAAAAGAACCTGTAGTCTTGCTCAAGTTAAAAGCTATAAATATAATATGCCTTTAAAAATACAAGAAATCTGGCTGCTGGTCTGACTGGCATATGTATCTGTTAAACAGATGTTTGCATCTCAGTAGATCATAAACTGTCATCCCAATCCATGCTAAGTAGTTACAAGTACACAAATAAATATTTAGTCCTTCCTAAGCAGCTAATCTTAATAGTGATCTGCATGTGCATAAATACTTCTGCTCAGAAGCAAGTGGAGACATTTGTTAAGAGAAAAAAAAAAAATCACAAATTCACTGCTGGAATTGCTGCTGAAACTTTTCTGCTACTCAAAGTTTATTGGCTCTCTCTGTTTATGAAATATTATTGAGTAACAATAAGTTTATTTTACTTAGTTTTTCTGTTTGAATTTCACTGTTATGTTTTAAACAAAAACATTAATGCATGTGCTATTTATATAGGTAACAAATTAAGAGAAATGTCTGTGTAAATTTGTCTTTCAAGGGTCAGGATTATCAAATCTTCAGATGATGTAATGGCAATGTGTCCTACAATTGTAACAGAAGATAGCATGCAAGCACAACATCTAGCTGCTACTTTGGCACTCTATCATTTAACCAAAGGACAGGTAAGATTTTCACTAATATTCCTCTTTCTAGCCTGGAATGTGCTTCTACACTTTTTTGTTAAAATATCTGTAATTATGTTCTAAAAACAGCTTAATGAAGTGTTTACCATTAAATTCTTTGCTTGTACTTTATGTTCATCTGCTTTTACCCACAGTCATGCATATGTGTTGTGTCATACAGGGAGGAGAATTTTTGGTAGGAACACTGTTTTTTCGGTGATGTACAGAATGTGAGCCAGCTGAAAATAGAAAATGTGTTGTTAACATTTATATTACTATTTTCATAGTTTCTGTAGTTAGTATTCTTCAGGTTCTGTCATATGTTTTGCTGCTGGAGTTGATTTACACATAAAACGTTAGTGATACTGCTAAGTAGTTTATAAAGTAACAATTTTTTTTCCTGCTTTTTCCATCTTAAGTCAGTTCATCAGTTACTGCCTCCCACATACCGAGATGTCTGGCTAGAATGGAGGGATATTGAAAAGAAAAAGGAAGAAGAAACCAAGATAGAAACGAACAAACCTCGTGATAACTTTATTGCTAGATTATTAAACAAACTCAAACAACAACAGCAACTACAATCTGAAAACCAACCAAAAGTATCTGAGGGTCCTGAAGATTCCTGGGAAAACCTGGTTTCTGATGAGGACTTCAGCGGTCTCTCCCTTGAGACCTCAGACACAGATAATTTGGAACCTTCAAGAATTTTGTTCAAAAAGCTGCAAAGTTCTTCCAGATACCAGAGGCTTCTGACAGAGAGACAGGAGTTACCTGTGTTTAAGCACAAATACTCCATTGTAGAAACTCTTAAGAAACATAGAGTGGTTGTTGTGGCTGGTGAAACAGGCAGTGGGAAGAGTACCCAGGTGCCTCATTTCTTGTTAGAAGACTTGTTGCTAGATGAAGGATCAAATAAATGTAATATTGTTTGCACACAACCCCGAAGAATCTCAGCAGTGAGTCTGGCAACCAGGGTATGTGAAGAGCTAGGCTGCGAATCAGGACCGGGAGGAAAGGTAAAATGTGTCTAAATTCTTTTGTCAAGTCTTCATCAAAAACAGGGCACTGGGTTATTGGTGGGAAATGAAAACATTGTTTCTAAATAATTAGATGTTATTTTCTCTCTAAAAGGGCTTTTTCTATGTCAGTTGCTTCTTTCCAAATTGTCACCTGTGAACTGTTGTGTATTAGTGTATAATTTCTAAGATCTTTAGAGGGTGATTAAGAGTAAGAGGTGGTCAAATAGGGGAGGCACATTGCCCAGAGACTCTGGCATCTCTGTCATTAGGGATAGAGGAAACTCCCCAAAATAAGGCTCTGAGAAATCCAATCTAGCTTTGAGTGAAACTCTGCTTTAAGAGAGCACTTTCCAACATCAGTTGTTTTGTTATTTGAAGAAAACAACCCAATATTCTGTGTGTTTTATGGCAGTTTGATTTTTTTATTACTTTATTGCTTTTTTTTAATATTATTGCAAAAATATTTTTGAGGGCTGCTGAGACCTGAAAGGAGCCCCCAGTTTACCAGCTTTTTGCTACTTTGGAGAAACTTAATTGCAGATTTCAGTGTATTTTGCCTTTTCTTAAGGGAGGAAAGACTGTGTATGAAAGAGCAGTGTGGAAGTTACTCACTGTACTATTTAATTACCAACTTGTGCACTCTCTGAATCTAACAGTGCTTAAGTTTCACTTAATTTTTATTTCTAGCTTGTATGAAATTGTTTAAGTTATTAATAATTTTAATGTCTTTTTTAAGAATTCCCTGTGCGGATATCAAATTCGTATGGAATCCAGAACAGGAGAAGCCACCAGACTACTGTACTGTACAACAGGCGTCCTGCTTCGGAAACTTCAAGAAGATGGTCTTCTTTCAAGTATATCTCATGTTATCGTAGATGAGGTTATCAGCTGTTACTAGTCGTCACAAACTATAGTTATTATGGGTCTTGAGTTGTATTAAACCCTTACCATAGATATGTTTTTCCAATTACAGGTACATGAAAGAAGTGTCCAGTCGGATTTCTTGCTAGTTATTCTGAAGGAGATACTGCATAAGCGATCAGACCTGCATCTGGTTTTAATGAGTGCTACTGTAGATAGTGAGAAGTTTTCCAGCTATTTCTCACACTGTCCCATTTTAAGGATCTCAGGGAGGAGTTACCCTGTTGAGGTACATCAATATTTCTTTGATCATGCAAGACACTTTGTAGACACATATGCAGTGTTTGTCTGTTTGGTGTGTATAGAAAATACACCTACATCACTTTTTTCTCACCAAAAATGCATATCGTGAACGTATATTTCAAGGGCTTGTAACTCTTTTCTTTTTTGAAAATGCAAAATAGCTTCAGTGCTTTGAATTACAGAGTTGTACTGTTCTTTCTGATGGATTTATTATTGATTTAAATCAGTGCATCAGTGACAGATTTTTCTCTGTTCAACCTACGTAAAAAGGAAAGCACCAAAGAATTCCCCTGCTGCCATGCAACTGTCATTACACTCTTACATACGTTTCTCGTGCATGTTTTATAGGCTATGGTAAAGGTAATGTTAGTGATCGTGTGGAGCGGCATTAACAGGCTTGTAGTAGGTCTAAGTTTTTAGTTTTTCAGAAATTGTAAGAAAGATTAAGTTGAAATTTACAGGAGCTATTACAACATTAAAAGAGAAGGGAATGACATGTACAGCTTTGTATGTAAGCTTTTAAAAAAACCCAAAAAGACCCAAAAAAAAGAGAGAAAAGAAAATTTGCTGATTAGTTTTTAACATACCATGTATTTCTTCTGTGAATTTTCATTAAAGATTTTCCATGTTGAAGATATAATTGAAGCAACAGGCTATGTCCTGGAGAAGGACTCGGAATATTGTCAGAAGTTCTTGGAGGAGGAGGAAGAAGTAACAATAAATGTTACTAGCAAAGGAGGAGGCACCACAAAGTATCAGGTAAAATAGGTGTTTCTAATTTTGGCTTGGAAATTTTGGTATTTTTAATTATTTTATAATTTTATTAAATGTGATTGGATTGCATAGTAGCAAATATTATTTCAGTTGATAAGACAAACACAATGGCACTCCTGTAGTGGAAAACAAATATTTGCTAACACTGCATCTTGATGTTAGTTTTTGCAACTCCTTTATACTCATCTTGATTTTGCTCTATTTGACATTGAGCCCTCTTGTACAGATTCCTAGCTCTACATCTATAAGCAGCAGCTATAGGGAAAAGCGTGTAAGATTTTTCTCCCAGATAATTCGCCTAAGTAGTGAACCTAAGACCAAAGAGACAAGGCCATGTCCTTCTTGGCTGGAAAAACTCCCAAGATCCTCCAGCTTGGCATAAGATTATTGCATAGAGGTTTTCTGTTTAATAGGCTGTGGCTTATATTGTAGATACTCTGTAGGGATAGCTGTGTGTGCTTTTTCGATCAAAATTCTTAAAGCGAATTGTATAGGAATGCCATCTGATGTAGGCTTTTCATCAACCTGTCGGCTCGGACTTGCTCTCTCAAAATGTATGCAGGACCATTTAGCTTGACGTGGTCAAACATCGACACATACATTGAAAAATATGTTCTCATGTGCTCCGCTGACATTTTTTTTTTTTTTTTTTTCTCCTGTAGTGGTAGATACCCCACACATAACAACGGCATCCTTTAGTTGAAGCCCAAGTGCTTTTCTGAGTGCTTCTCAATCTTTGTGGTTTATTTCTGTGGAGCCTTCAGTACAGAATGATATGTGGTGGCAAACTTCTTTAAGTGCGTTGAGTAATGATGAAATAATTTACAATAGCACCATTAGGCATAGAAGCCTAATGCTAAGTATGTGTCTGTAAAATGTTTATAGACAATTTAAGTGCTTGCATGTTCTGCTAATTCTTCCTTCCTTTCCCTTTCCTTCCGCTCCAAAACAAGGCAGGAGTTGCCACCTAAGTAACTACTAACTTTCATTGCAACCATTAGTTGAGAAAGGTGAGGGAGAGAAGAAAGGGCAGACTGGTTTCCTATATCCCAAAATAGAAGTTCTGAAAGAATACTAGCCACACTGTTAATCCCATTTTGAACTGATGCCAATTGGATGCCACATATGGTTCTGGGAGCTGTTTTCATTTGCAAAACAGACTCTATGTACAGTACTTCTTGGACAGACTTTAATTTTTTGTTTATTTTTTAAATCTGGACTGTTGTCTTACTGCAGTAGATACCTATACATGGGTTATGTGGATGGGATTTAATCTAACTCACGCTGATTTTGGTGGGAAGTTAATCAATTGAATGTCTCTTGTCTCAATCTCTGTTTTAAGAAACCTAAATTTAAATGAATGACAATTTGACCTCTTCTCTCTTACCTTCTAAAACACTGAGAATATGATTACTTTTTTTTCCCCCTGCTTTTATTTTTTAGGAGTATGTCCCAGTCCAGTCTGGATCTGGTACCGATTTGGCTCCTTACTATGCAAAGTATAGCTGTCGTACACAGCAGGCTATCTTCTACATGAACCCTTACAAGATCAACCTTGAACTCGTTTTGGAGTTGCTTGCATACTTGGGTATAGTCTACTTAAGAAGTTTATATACTTGGGGCTGTCCTTTGGAATTATTTTCCAGTGCTTTCTACTGATAATGGAGTACTTTACTCCAATCTTACATGAAATAGCCTAAAAAGTATTTACTACAGGAACCAGGATTAGTTCCTTTTTTCTAGGGAAACTGTTTGCAAATGCGTGTTTGTTTTAACTATGTGCCTGCACTGTACCTTTCCAGACAGAAGTCCCCAGTTCAAGAACATTGAGGGTGCTGTGCTGATCTTTTTACCAGGCCTTGCCCATATTCAGCAGCTGTATGATCTCATTTCAACTGACAGAAGGTTTAACTTGCGTGACAGGTAATGCAAATACTTGCTATAAAGGTAATAGCTTAACTTAATCAATATGTTTGTGTCTGAGGTCTGCTATTCTTGAAAAGAGAAACAGTTATACCTCAGGGCTATTTGTGCTATAAATGTACTTTTATCTAAAAATTATGCAAGCAAAAATGACAGATGCTTAGGAGTGGTACAATAACTTCTTTCTTTTGATTTTATTTTTCAACAAGCTTGCTTAATTACAAAGCGCTGGACTACTGCTTTTCCACTTCTTAGAGTATGGAAGCTGCCATATCTGGGACATTGCTTTCTCTGGCTTACTGTTTACATGGAAGTGGCTACTTCCTGAGTATAGATCCAGAGACAATAATCTAGCAAGATGAGAAGGCATAGTGTTGTAGTGGCAGTTAGTTTTGAAATTTATTTTGTGGGTAGGAAAAAGTTAGAAATATGATGGCATGAAAAGAACATCTGTAGTCAAATTCTAAAAATTCATAGATGGACTGAGATGTCAAGGTCTGGAAGAGAAGGAAAGTACAAACCTCTGTGACTGTCCCATCTCTGAAGGCTTTTATTACTTAGGCTGGAAGTTGCATGTATTTATAGTTCCATGCAAAGTTTCAGTAATGGTCCTTGGAAGCACAATGTTAAGGAACGTGAGTTCATGGACATCTGGTTCCGTTTTTTGCTGGTCTATTTATGTAAATTAACCTAGTTCTGCAGTAGTAGTGTTTTTTTGCTGCAATACTATAAAGAGAAGAACGCTTATAAACTAATGGTGTTAGCTTTTCTTGTTATTGTAACAAATGCTGAATCAGAATTTTATCCCTAACCATACAGAGTTTTCATCTTTCAAGTTACTCGTTGCTTTCATCCTTTTTCGATGAAAAACTGTTGTCATTGTCCTGTCTCATTTTTTTAATGTGTCTGAATTTAATAAGTATATATTTATTAGTGTAATTTCTTGTTCTAGGCACAGGCTGATAGCTTTGCATTCTGTTCTTTCAACTCAAGATCAGGCAGCTGCATTTAGGATACCTCCTCTTGGTATTCGAAAGGTATGATATAGTTAGAAAGGCAAAGTTCACCACTGAAAGGAGAAACTTATTGTGGGTGCAACTCTGAATTGTTTTAAAATCTAATCACACAGAATTACACAGCAACCAATTATTCCTTTGGTTTTCTCACTGCAAAGGAGCAGTTCTAGTTTGGTGCTCTGTAACAGATAGAATCTATCATGCTGTGGAAACCTTGACAGTAATCAGGCAAATTTTTAAACATACTGTTTTTCTAAGAGCTCTTTAATTGTTGCTTTCCTGTATTTTAACTGTCGTTAACCAGTAACTTAACTATAACTTTTTATCTGGGAAATAGTATTTTACTTGCTGCCAAACTATTTAATTAAAAATTGACCAATTTTGGCAGGTACTAGCTAGTATTCTGATGGGTTTTAAAAGAGAAAGTGACTGTGAAATTGTCCCTGAACTCTTGATTCCTCAGTAATTGAAGATGACTAAACCATTTTCCAAGTTGTGTAGTTTTTAATGCTCTGACAAATTGCTTAAGAAAACATGGGTAAAAAGCTTCAACCAAACTTATTCTGTAATACTGATTAAAAGGATGAAGACTGTTAGGCAGACATTCCATAATTTTTTTATTTACGTATGCTACTTCTTTTCAGATTGTTTTGGCAACCAATATAGCAGAGACAGGTATTACGATACCAGATGTTGTTTTTGTAATTGATACTGGAAGAACAAAAGAAAATAGGTGAGTTTGATTATCATCAATCATATTGTGATTACTGTAAATATTTGAGGTTAGTACTGCAAGAATTTTGTGTATCCTATAAGACTACAGTTCCGAACAAAAAGAAGAATGTGCTGAGCTCAGTAAAGAGCTTGCAGTTTAGGTCAAAGTTTGGGATGAATCTTTGGATCTTGAGATGATGTGGAGAACAATAAAGGGAGCTGTCATAAATGTGGAGAACCGTGATTAAGTACTGGTTTAAAAATCAAGTAGATCCTTTTTATGCTATCTTAGTTCTTAAAAACTATTATTTGTCCATTTAAAAGTGAAAAGCCCTACAGAATGGGTTAGAACAACTCTGGATGGCCAGGGAAATAAGATAATACAGTAGCTCTTTCATTTTCCAATTTATACACTTCCCTTACTGAATTGTATCCAAAGTTATATGAGTAAGAACCTTGGGTCTAAAGTCTGGTTTGGATCCTGCTTAGGTATGCTTAGTTTTCAAAACTACCATTATTTTCGAATAAACTGTATTTAGATATATTATCAACATGCCAGTATTTAAGTTTACATCAAAATTTTAATTCTGAAATCTGAATGGACACTTGCTTTGCAATTTTCAAGGTACCATGAAAGTAGTCAAATGAGTTCCCTAGAAGAGACCTTTGTTAGCAAAGCTAGTGCTCTGCAGCGACAAGGAAGAGCTGGGCGTGTTAGAGATGGTTTCTGCTTCCGAATGTACACAAGAGAAAGGTACGGTAAACTCAGGAAGATTTTGTAAATCATAAAAATATCTTTTTGTTTTCTCTGCAAAACCAAGCCTTGTTGAAATTAATTACTGCAAACTGGAAAGGGTAAACTTGGAGGAAAAAAAACCCAAGCAAAACAAAAATTCCACAAAAAAACCCAAAACAAAACCAACCAAACAAAAATATAACCAACCCCCCTCCCAAAAAAAAAAACATAACAGAAGTTGAATATTGTATTAATAAAGTGTTATAATAGTCTTTTTGTTTCACTAGTTTTAAAGGTTAATTTAACTTCCAGTATCTGTAGAATGTAAAAAAAAAAAATACATAATTAAAGGAAAAAATGCAGCACTCAGGAATTATAGAAGATCATTTTTTAACAGCATCTACTGGATCGAATATGCACCAAGCTTGCTTCCTGAACTTGAATTTTTTATCAGAGAAATACGCACGTTTTTGGAGTAGTATCTTTAGAAATAAGAGAAGGGGAAAATACCAGACTACACAGCACTGCAGAGTTAGTTTCTGTTACTGCAGTGGAATAAACTTTTTCCTGCTTGTCTGTGAAAGTCTGAAGCAACTTTCAGCTGAGTATTTTGAAATAACTAATGAAATGTGCATTTTAGCCACATGCAAGACTTTGAGTTTGAGATCTATGCATTTTAAGAATTTGTTTTGAAAATCAAGGTCTAACTGCCTTTCCTTCTCTAAGTGAAAACTTTCCTTAAAACTCTAGTGGAAAGCAAGCTACCACACATGCCTTAATTCAAAGGATGAACAATTTACCTTTGTATTAAAACACATGCCACCCCCCCACTGTCTCTCAAAAGAACAGCCTGAAAGAGTGAGCATGTGAAACGTGTGCTTTTAAGTTGAATTTAAAGACAATCTGTGATTATATGTTTCTATGATGTTGCAGGTTTGAAAGTTTCATGGAATACTCTGTTCCAGAAATACTGCGTGTGCCTTTGGAGGAATTATGCCTTCATATTATGGTATGGTTTGGGTTTTAGAATTACCTTGTTAGCTAAAAATATTAGCTGTGCCTGTAAGGGAATTACACCTTCATACTATTGCGTGGTTTTGCTTTTTGGAGTTACTGACCTTATTAGCTAGAGAGATTTGCTAGGAGAGCCCTGATCCATTGCAGGTAGTAGGGCTTCTCCCACCAGGGCAGAGGGAACTCAGTACCTGTGTGCTGAAAAATCCAGAGCAATATGCTGAGTGAAAATAGCATACTACACTATTCTACTTTATCTCAGACTAATTGAAAGTTAGCATAAAGCCTTCAAACTGATCTCTGCTTAAGGAAGCAATTCCATTTTCTCTCTCCTCATCCTGAGTGAGCAGAATACACATGGGAAAACTAGCAACCTAGCAAATTAGTGCTAGGTTGATACCCATTGCATCAGGTTTAAGAGTCTCCTGCTAATTTGTGACCATTGATAACATGCTTCTCTGGTGAGTGCTAAGCTTCGTTAACCTAATGTGGGGTGCATCTGTGTTCTGCGAACCAAGAGGTTGATGTAGAGGAGAGGGAATGCAGGCTTTTGATTGCAGTCATAGCTTTCTGGTTTCCTTTGTAGCTGCTATAGAAAGTTTTCTGTAATAAATTCTTGTATTGGAATACATGCCAATTTATTCCACAGAAATGCAGTCTTGGATCTCCTGAAGATTTCCTTTCCAGAGCATTAGACCCACCACAGCAGCAAGTAATTGGTAATGCAATGAATCTATTGAGGAAGATTGGGGCTTGTCTCTTAAATGAGCCCAAGCTGACTCCATTGGGACAGCACCTTGCAGCCCTTCCTGTCAATGTAAAGATTGGCAAAATGCTTATATTTGGTGCTATATTTGGCTGTTTGGATCCTGTGGTGAGTAAGAGAAAAAAAAAAATTTTAAAAGTATAGAAACGCTTAACAATACTTTTCACAATTATTCTGGTTTCTCGCAACGTGATATTTTGAAGGGAAGATGCAAGAAGTTAAAATGTTTATTCTAAGATGATTGCAGCTGGACATCACAGGGGGAACAGTCTAGGTGTTCTTTATGGTTGGACTCAATGATCTTAAAGGTCTTTTCCAACCTAAATGATTCTATGATTCTGAACTCCTAGGTAGTATTTGCAAGGGCATAGTTAGACTTGGTCTCCAGTTCTGTCTGTTACAATCCCAGAGAATATGATACCTACAGAAAAAGTCTTGTGATGTTGGTGAGACCAGTCTGAATTAGCCCACAGTCTGTGGGCCAAGAACATGCTCATGTAAAGTTATTGCAAATTAACTGATCAGTAACATACCATATGAAGACTGTGGAATGGTTTACACTTTCAGCTAATCCACTTAATTCACTGCAAGTTAGGAGGAAATGTTAGTTGCTGAAAACTGAAAGTTGTAATTATTTCTCTTTGCATCTCCTGTTAATGTGGTGTTATCTAAAGCAGTTGTTTAATCTGACCTTCACTGTATCATATGAGGGATTGCTCTGTCATCTGACAAACCATTTCATGTGGATTTTGAGATTTAACTTTTTTTTCCCAGCCTTTTACATCAGACACTATGTAAGCAATGTCTTCAATGTTTGCACATAGAAATTCTTATGATAGTAAGTTTTCCTTGAGACTGGGTAGAGGATAAGAGTATTTTATTGTAAGAATACAGGTTTATTATAAAATAGCTTTAAATTTTCTTTAACAGTAACACTTAGTGATACTTTAAGTGATGTGTCATTTACTAATTGTAGGCAACTCTGGCTGCTGTTATGACAGAAAAATCCCCATTTACTACACCAATTGGTCGAAAAGATGAAGCAGATCTTGCAAAATCATCTCTAGCAATGGCAGTTTCAGACCATATAACAATCTACAATGCTTATCTAGGGTAAGTGATAATTCTCCTGTGCTTACAGCTGGATGCAAATAACATCTAAGTAATGCTGTTCTGCATAGAATCCTTCATAAATATCTTATGAATTGCTTGCACCTGAAGCTTTTTACTTCAGAGCAACAACAGATTGCCAAATACTGCAACACAAAAGAATAGCTTGCTTAGTACCTTATTCTTTAACTCCTTTTAACTATGCTTGCACGCATACAGGGATGTACTGTATCTGCTTAGTGTTTAAAGGATTTTATTGGCTGTTTGTGGTATGCTGACCTAGACACTTTGAGAAAGTGTATATTATAAAATGGCGTAAGTAATTGTTTTATATTTTTAGGCAATTTGAGACCAAGTCCCAAAAAACGTGTCTGAATTTTGTGTAACTGTCAAGACTGACAGGAGTGTGTAATTTTGAGAGAAAATTACCTTGTGTTTTTGTTAGCGTCTGCCAAGTTTGTTTTGGGCATGTTCTCCAAAGTGCTCTTAGACCTGCAGGATTCATCTTCATTAATGCCAGTTATTTCTAGTTTTGAGCAGAGAATGCTGACCAGAACACAGTATTGCCTTTTACCTTACTACCACTTTCATAATGCTGTACTCTGTACATTATTCTTTTTGCTGTAGTGAGAGAGGATTTTTTTCCTTAGGTGGAAAAGAGCTCAACAAGAAGGTGGGTATCGTGCTGAAATGACTTATTGCAGAAGAAACTTCCTCAGTAGGACTTCCCTGTTAACTCTGGAGGTAAACAAAATAATTGTACTCTGTATTATTCTAAAGTTTTGTTAAAATTTCCCTCTGAAAATGTCATTCCGTTTTAAAGAAGTGATGCAGCGCAGTTATTACTTAGATGAGACAAAGCCAAGTGGAATGCTAGGGACTGATGAAAGGCACACCCTCAGTCAACGTAGCTGGTTCTTCCTTTGAGTTTTGATATGAACACTTTGTTGGTATACATCTTTGTAGTCCCTGCCATTGGAGGAGCTAGTCCTTACATCCACTAGAGAATCAAAACCAATGGATTGAAATGCTTAGACTGTGTTATTCTTGTTTCATTGTCTTGATATCAATATAGGTCTCTTTTAACAGTTTGAAAGATTAGCCACAAACTTACATAAATGGAGTTTTATTTTTGTGAGAAAATATTTTAAATAAGACATCTTTCCTGTTTAAGTTTGAGTGACTGAGCTCTAAGAAGTGGATCTTTCATGCAAAAGTATATTTTTATGTTAACTACAGGTGAGAGATTGAGTAATTGCAGTATATATAGTACCGTGTATCTAATCATGTATTCCCAATAATGTTTTTCTCATAATGGTTTTCTCATAGAATATCTCTAGTAAGAGGTATTTTCATGGAGGGCAGGAAATTTGGGATGGAGTGTCATTGTCAACTGATGCAGTGGAGTATGTTCCTTTTTAGATTGAGTTTTACTAATACGTCACTAATTTCAGGATGTGAAGCAAGAACTCGTAAGGGTGGTCAGAGCAGCAGGGTTCACAGCACCTACAACACAATGTGGATGGAGTGGAAATGGAGCCACTCAATCCCCTTCTCTCCATGAAATAGCTCTTCTTAAAGCTGTATTGACTGCAGGACTGTATGACAACGTAGGAAAAATAATCTATACAAAGTCTGTGGATGTTACAGAGAAGCTGGCTTGTATAGTAGAAACTGCTCAAGGTAAAGCACAAGTACATCCCTCCTCTGTAAATCGAGACTTACAGACGTATGGATGGCTCCTTTACCAGGAGAAGGTAAGTAAAATAATCAGTGTAGCTGATCATTTGTGTAAAAATGGAGTTGGGCCTCTAATATAAGACATACCAGCGTAACATATTTTCTGCCTCCAAGAACCTTGTAGTGTAAGGACAAGACAGCAGCTAAAGTAGGTAGGTTGTTCTAGGAACAGTGGAACAAAAAAAGCCTCCAGTTCTTTGTGAAGATGCACTCTTTGTTTCCTTTCCTCCGATTACAACTCCTTTTCATCCCATTCCATCGTTATCTGAGAGGCTCCAAATTCCAAAGTAGTATGTGCTGACCTCAGTAGTTTCTGTGTGTGCCCACATTTATGTATTTGTGTGTATTTAGATAGATTGACAAACCAGCTGCTGCTAATAAAAATATGTAACAGAAGAGTTTTACCTGTCTTTATTTCCATACGTTTATTAATTTTGATGTCTCTTTTCTGAAAAGCACTAGGGGAACACTGTCTTTCTATTTGAATTTTAACAAGAAAACTGTGGCTTTAGCTAATGTCCTGGTATCATACAAGCCTGTCACTGCTTGGAGGTGACTTACTTCGTGTGGTCTAGGACAGTCAAATTGGCATTAGTTGTTCTGTGTACAGTGATTTATGCTTATTGGATCTTAAAAGGAAAAAAGTATTTTTTTTGCTTTTAAAAGTAGCAACCAAATATGTTGTTACAGATTTTATGTGGCTTCAAGTTTCTTGGTTTTAATGCTTCTGTTTGTTCATATGCAGGTGAGGTATGCTAAGGTGTATTTGAGAGAGACTACTTTAATATCCCCCTTTCCCATTTTGCTTTTTGGGGGGGATATAGAAGTGCAGCATCGGGAGCGCCTCCTGACAGTTGATGGCTGGATCCATTTTCAGGTGCGCTGGAGTGATAACTACCTTTTGTGGTTTCATGGGCTTTTGTATTAGAGTTTGATGTACAACCTGTATACGTGGGATGAAGACAAGAGGAAATAGGGAAGGAAAAAATTAAAGGAAATGATAGTCTTAACAAATCTCACTTGACAGGTTTGTAATCTGTGGCTTGTAACAAATCAGTTCCTTCATGAAGAAAGTCAGTGTTCTTTCAGAAAAGGTATTGGAAATTAATATAGACTAAACCTTGTTTTATAGAGCTGGTACTGGAAACATAAGTGTGCTATTTTATATACCCTTTTCTGCAGTCTTATAGTCATGTAAGTACATAGTTATCTTTAAAATACTAATTATTTTGCTTGATAGCCCAAACTGAATTATTTGTTAAAATAAAAAATCCAAATGGAGAAAATACCTGTTTTGCTTGGGTTTAAGCTGTTTGCTGATTCTGTTTGGGTTTCTTTTTTTTCTTTCAGGTGAAAAAGTTTTATTTGTGAACAGGGAAAACTGCATTTTCTTACTGTGTCTTTAAGAAAAAAGAATTGGTGATGCGCAAAAATGCTTTGTAAATTGTTAAATAGCCAACATTGACTTTTGTTGGCCTGTCAGCTACTTTGTCACAACTTTCTGTGCCCGTGTGGGCCCTGCTATAGTCAAGGAAGACTATAAGCTACAAAATGTTTCAGTTTTTTGCACTCTACTGATGCAGGCAAGCTACCATCTAATTGAATTCACTGATTGTCATGAGTATGGAATTTTTAAAAGCAGCTACCTTGTGGATTTGTTAGATAACTTTTATGGTCCTTGGGAAGCTCCCGGTTGTATGGTTGCTGGGCTGACTAAATATTCTGTTTTCCCACTGAGATGCCAAGCAGAGTGTGTTGCATGTTGTGCTTTATCCATAATAGCTAGTTACTGTACCATCTGCATTATATATCAAAAATAAAGACTGGAATAGCAAAGGAGGGATAAAATGAAAGATTCCTGAGAAAGGGTTCAGCTGTGGTTATCCAAGTTCCTAGCGAGATTTAGGAGAGGTTTGTGACAGCTTCCTCAGGAGGAGCTTACAGCATTCCAAGAGGCCAGGCAGATGTCCTGGAGGGAAATGTGTAGATATTGCATATCAGGTATAAATAAATTTGCACTTTAATACTTTGGGGGGGGGAAGGCAATTAAAGTAAGTAGAATACTGGTAAATTAATAATTTCACCATATGCTGGTTGTTCATTATATATGTGGGAACATATTCCAAGTTACCATTCTGAGCTGCTGTTCTTTAGGCTGTGATGCTACAACTAACAAGTGCTTACAGGTAACAGGGCATAATGTAAGCCCAGTCATTTCATGAGTACACTATCCATATGCTTAAAAATTATGCATATGTGTCATGTTTGTAGGTATCTTGTAAAAATTCTGTTTATATGTAAGGTAATCTATGTTTTGGTGTAAAGTCTCTGAATAATGTGAGTGTTTGTCTTCTGTTTTTCATAGGCTCCTGTAAAGATAGCAGTAATTTTTAAACAGCTGAGGGTTCTCATTGAGTCTGTTTTAAAAAAGAAGCTTGAAAATCCTAAAATGTCACTTGAAGGTAACTTTATTTCTACATTGCTGAAATTACTAATAGTTAAATAGACCTGGTGACTTTGGGGAAGCATGAGAACACTGCACTTTCACCCATTAAGGGTTAGTGTGATTTGTGTATCATTTCATTATCTTGAGAGACGTCCAAAAAGTCATTACTAATCCTACATATACTGTGTCGCTCACCCCAGACGTATGATCTGCACGGCTGGTGGTTTGTGTTTTTTTAAAGATATCCCTGATAACATCATTTAAAGTAGTAATGTAGTAATAGTGAGGTGTGCATCTCAGAACAGAAATAAGATCATGTGTGGTGAACCTCAGGCATTGATGAATTTTAAGCATTATGCAAGTTGTCTCACAATTTAGGTTAATGATGGGGAACTTTCTATTGGCCCCGAAGCAAGCAATAGAGAGGCACAATTTGAACTTTGAACACTGGGTGTTCAGAGGAATATTGTAGGTGGGAGGAAGAAAGGAAGTTCCTGTATGTTAATGTACCTGTAGTTAACCTGTAACTTTCTCAGTCTCTTGTGAAATACTGAAATGGCCATAACTATGTCATTGAATAATTCTGTAAACTTTCTAATTGTGTACTATGGACATACTTGTTTGCCCTTTTGCTTCATAAATGAGAAGCACTTGTCTTGCTTTAGAGTCTGGCATAACCTGAAACGTAGTAATTTTGAGTTGCTGAGAACTAGACTTGTCTTCTGATGTGCTTGGATTTCAGGAATCAATTTTTAAGCTTGCTCTTTCCCATTCAGTTTGTTTTGTTTTCTTTCTAGATGACAAGGTCTTACACATCATCAAAGAACTGATAAAAACGGAGAGTGGTAACTGAAGCGCAGAAATCAGTAACAAACTGGAGCTTCAGTAATGGCAGGAGAAAATGTGGACTCCAACATTAGTTGAAAGTATTTAAATGCTTACTGTGGCTGATACCAGCCATGATGGGAAAAGACTGCATGATTTACATAGAACTTACCTTTCTCTATGTCACTTCTAAAAATGAAATGTTAATATGTTTAGCCTTTACAATACATTTGGTGCCATTTGTCTGATTACAAATAATGGAAGCAGCTTCTTTTCAATATAAAAATGGCTGTGGTAAATTATACTTTTTGTTTGATGTACTAATCATAACATCACTGGTGATGCAGACTGTAGTAATGATTAAAGATTGGGTCCTGAATCTCAATGAGTAGAATTCTGCTAGATGTGTTCAGACAGGAGACAAGCCTTTCTTATGTGGGTTTCCTAAGTGGTAATTTTTTTTTTTGATCAATGAACTTACAGCATTAAAGCAATACATCTTACACATTTTTCTGTATGGTTTACATGAAGATGCTCTAAGGAGATAATGTGGACTGCTGTGAATAAGTGCTCAGCTAGACAAGGGTACTGCCAGCAGCCCCTCTCCATCCTCTGCCTCTTCTCGCATCATCTAGCTGTGACTGAAGCCTTCTCGTTCTCATTCTCTCTTAACCACTTGCTCACAATGTTTGTGTGTTTGTTATTTCTTTCATACAGAATGTTCTTTAACCAGATAACTTAATGAACCTGATGCTGTTATATTACACCTGTCCACACCATTTACACGTATGAACTGAAATTTTAGATAACAGTCTCAGGTTTCAAAAACGAGGAATACTGGGGATAGGGGGTGGGGAGAAGAAGGGCCGTTGCTATTAAACAGCTGCAGTCAAGTAGGAACTCTGTGTGTGCAGGCAGAGGCAGAGAGTGGAAGATAACTTTTTTGTAATTTGAAAAATACAGATTTCGTAAAGTAGATGTTAATTCTGTACAAAAATGGCGCTGAGGAAGATACATGAAAATGCAAAATACATGCACTGTCCAGTTGAAGTAAGAGCAGAATGTACTGCTGTTGTGCTGAGAGAGAAACATAAGCTGAAAGTAAACCAGCTTGGGTTAATCGTGATAAATTAGTGGTTCTCCTAGTTTCCTAGAAGAGCCAGGAAGTGCTGTTTTCTAATTCCAAAGTATACAACATTGTATGCAAGGAAGCATTGAAACAGTTTAATACTGAGCTTAAGCCCTCAGTTTTGCACTCTGTGCCCAGACACATTCTTCTTTTGTGTCAGAGGCATAGGAATTAAAACCTGCAAACTACATTCCTTGGAGACTGAACAATTTTCTAGATTTTGTTGTAGTTGAAGTCTCTTGTGTCCTTTGGAAACAAGAATTAGAAATACATTTCAGTAATTCACCAACTAACAAGCACCTGTTTCTTCTGGATTTGACTTTTGCGTTTAAGTTGGTTTTAAATGGCTAAACCATAGTGAAAGTGTTAATTTTCCTTTAGTTCTCCCTTGTTTAACTGTGATGCATAGAGAGGTTATGTTCTATTTATGTATGGCGAGGTTGAAATTCAGAGGCAGTCTGTGTCTTCCTCTGGCATGCCCTGCTTTGTAATCTTTTAAAGAAATTGCTTCTTTCTGTTACTATTAAGGGGATATATGTAATAACTAGGAAACTGCACACGCCTGAGTGAGCAAGTTTTCTGCAAACTAGGTGAAATGAGTCACACTGGTGTGCAATGTGGTTATCTTAAACACAAAAAGACTACAGTGTCTTTCTGCTTCTGCAGTGTGTGTGAACAACTTCTGTGCCTGTGATCTGTTGGTTAGATTAACTTTTTTATTTAATAAATCTGTTACCACCTCTGTTATTTTTCTCGAGGTATTTGTCAGACACTAGACCAGTATCAGTTGATCTTTCTTACTGTAGTTGCAACGGTGCTTTGCAGCAGTATGTCCTATCTCTTCTCTTGCGGACAATTTACTGCTCCTGCTGTCCTCTGCAGAATTTCTATCCCCTCCTCTCTTACTGTTGAAAAGACTACTTGAACCTCTCTTCTCCTTTTCCCACTAACATCTTCCTTATCACTCTGCCTGGGAGGGGTTTTCTGTTTCCTTCTACAAGTCTTTCCTCATCTATAGTGGACTTGATCCGTGGCTTATATAAGCAAATCATAGAATGGTCTGTGTTGAAAGGAACCATAAAGCGCATCTCATTTAAACTCTGCAGAGTTGAGGTCAGACTGGAAGTGTTCAAGACAAGGTTTGATGGGGCTTTGAGCAGTCTGGTCTAGTGGAAGGTGTTCTTGGCAGGGGCGTTTGAATGAGATGGGTTTTATGGTTCCTTTCAACACAAACCATTCTACGAAAATAGGAGATGCAGCAGCTCCAGCGGGCTCGGTTCAGGCTCTGCCATAGGAGGGTAATGCGGCACTTTTGCCCAGTGCCCTATATGCCCTTTCAGCGGGGGACCGTGCTCGGAGCCGTTCCCCGCAGGTCGCAGCCCCGCGGCGGCTCCTCCTCAGCCGTCCCGCCCGGCGGGAAGCCCTGCAGAGCCCGAGGCTGGTAACTCGCTCTCCTGTTTTGGAGACGTTGCTCCCGGCGGGGCCCAGCGGCCGCCTCGCTGCGGGCGGGAGGGGGGTGCCCGGAGGCGGGCGGTCCCGGCCCCGCCGCTCAAATAGCCGCCGCCGCCGCCGCTCCCCGCAGCCGAGCCGGCACGGACCGCCCCGCCATGGTGACTGCGGCGAGCGGGCGGCGCGGCTGCACCCCGCAACGGCGGGAACCCCGCGGCTCCCCCTGCCGCTGCCCGCGGCTCCCGGCACGGCGGCGGCGTCCGGAATCGGGGACAGCGGCGGTGGCGGAGAGCCCGCAGGAGCTGCAGGCCTTCCGCGACTACGGGGAGAGCTGGTACCGCTCCCGCAAGGGGCTGGAGAGCCGCTTCCAGCCGCGGGAGCCGCTCTCCCGGCAGCCGCAGGTGGGGCAGCAGGGGCGGTGGGGGGAGCGCGGTACCGGCCCCGCCTGACCCGCGCCCGGTGCCGCAGGTGACGGCGGAGGCGCGCTGCAAGCTGGTGAGCTGGCTCATCCCTGTGCGCCGGCACTTCGGGCTCTCCTTCGAGGCGCTCTGCCTGACCGTCAACACCCTCGACCGCTTCCTCGCCACCACCCCTGTGGCCGCAGACTGCTTCCAGCTCCTGGGAGTGACGGCGCTGCTCATCGCCTCCAAGCAGGTAGGTAGGGCTGCCCCGCCGCAGGAATCTCTGCGACGCTCCTCGGCCATCCCAAGCGGCCCCAGTGCCAGCCCCGGTCCGGGCTCCATATCCCTTTCCCCCCGCTCCTTCTTCCCTTCTCCCCTTTGCAGGTGGAGGTACACCCCCCCAGCGTAAAGGAGCTTCTCGCCTTGTGCTGCGGCGCCTTCACCGTCCAACAGCTCCACAACCTGGAGTGCATCGTCCTGCTCCGCCTGGGCTTCGACCTGTCGGCGCCGACCATCAGCTTCTTCCTGGAGCACTTCAGCCAGGTGCGGCTGCAGGCGCAGGACGCCAACGCGGTGGAGGCAGCGGACGCCCGGATCCTGGCGGGTGGCATCGCGGAGCTCAGCCTGGCGGACTACGCCTTCATCGGGTACGCCCCGTCGCTGCTGGCCGCCTGCAGCCTGGGGCTGGCGGACCGGCTGCTGGGTCACCGCCGGCCCCTGGACCTGCGGGTCAGCGGCTACTCGGAGGAGCTGCTGCGGGACTGCATGGAGCAGCTCCAGCTCCTGGTGTCGCTGAACGGGCGGTCCCTGCCGCTCCTCCTGCCCCCGGAGGTGGTCCAGAAGTGCCCCTGGCTGCGGGGCGACCGCTGACTCGCCGCACAGCCCGCCACCGGCACCTCCGGCCCCTACACTGCCCGCCTCGGTTTTGGCTGAGAGGGCTCCTCTCTGGCTCGCCGTTTGTGCTTTGTAGAGGTGGTGTAGTCTGATCGTTAGCATTTGAGAGTCGGATCACGTTTTGCACATGATGTTACTGTCAGCTGCACTTTCCCGTTGCTGTTTCTTAAACCCCAGTGTGTAAATAACATGGATAACATTGTGTTATCTATTTGGAGGATGGTCCGTAAAGGTAACTGCGGAAGGACCGAATGAAAGCTAAATAAACTATTTTCTACTTGTCACCCATTCTCATTTATTTGCTGGGAGAGCACACGCACTGGCACGGAACGAGTTTGCCCAGCAGTTAGCTCCAGCGCCAGAAAACAGTTGTAGCCGGTGATCTCATTCACCATTTCAAACCGATTCTCGCTGACTGGGTCATGGCTAGGGGAAAGAAATAAAGATAAAATAGATGAAGGAGTTTGAGTGTCAGAAACCAAAACGCCAAGTAACAAAGCAACTGGTGACTGTTTTTGCAGCAAGTCTGTAACCCACGTGCATGCTCCAAACACGCTGGCACTGTAACACGGGGAGCATTAGAATCATAGAGCTGCACTTTCTCCATCGCGTTGCTGCGGCGCTGGAGCAGCACAGACACGCCCGCGGCTAACGCCGGGGGCCGGGCAGCCCCTGCAGCGGGGCCGTGCTCCTGGCGCTGCTGTCGCCAGAGCCGCGGGCAGCAGGAGCAGCGCCGTCCGAGCTGCTGCGGTGGGGAAAACCTGCGCGCCCATCGCGGGAACCTCGGGTTTAGCCACCTCCGGCCCCGTCCATGATTTCAGCCAGGATCGGCGTAACAGCGGTGCGGGACCCCCCAGGTGGGGACAACCAGCCCCGCTCCCAGTGAGGGGCTCAATAAAGTCCCGGTGCCGCAGGACGGTTTGGGATTTTCCTGTTCCCACTCTACCCTTCCGCCGCTGACGGCCCCCTGGCCCTGCCGCTTCAGAAACATCCTTACAAACACCAGCCCAGCCCCAGGCAGGGACCGGGGCGGGAGGAACTGATGACACCGGGACCAGGGGGGAGTGTCCTCGGCAGCGGCGAGGGCAGCAGCTGCGGGACAGCCCCTCCGCCCGCCCCTGCTCCGCGGGCGCGGGGAAGGGCTCCGCGGGCGCGGGAGCCGCCGGCGCGGTCCGGGGAGGCGGCGGGAGGTTTCCGCGCCCCGGCGGAGGGCAGACGGGCGGGCAACCCCCGGCATGGGCCTGGCCCCCCGCGCCCCTGCCCTCGGGGCGGTGCCGAGCGGGGCGCTGGCGGGACGGCGCCTGCCGATGCCGGCGCCGGGGCTGGAGCAGGAGCCAGTGTCGCGGCGGCAGGATGGAGCAGGGCGTCCGCCGCCGTGCGTTCGGCAGCATCTGCCCCAACAGGGTCACGGGCCCGCCCGCCCGTCCAGCCAAGAAGACGGCCAGGCCCGTCGGGGGTGCGGTGGGGGCCGCTCCGAGCCCCCGAGCGCCCCCGTCCCTTCCTGGCCGAAGCGGCACCCCGCCGGCCTCTGCCGCACCCGCCCTCGGTGAGTCTGTCTGCGATGGCAGCCCCGACCCCCGCCAGTGTCCGTCGGCCCCCACCGTGCTCCCCAGCCCTGCATCCCCCGACCGTGCCCACCGAGGTGTCCCCTGACAGCGATCCTCACTTCGCCGCGCGGCCCTGGCCGTCCCCATCCCTGAGCGGGCCCTTCACCGCTGTCTCTCACTGCCCCCAGCGCTCACCACCATCGACTGGCAGGATTTGGCAGCCTGTGAGCCCATCCTTTCCACCACCCCGGCCGGCCCTTTGACCCTGCAGCAGGTAACCCCCAGCTAGGGCAGGCTTGGCAGTCCTCGTCGCAGGGCACCCACGGGGTGGTCCCCTCAAGCTGATGGGTGCTGCCAGCCCACGCGGCCTCAGGCTTCCCGCCTGTGAAATGGGCACAGTGGGAGACAGCATCTTGCCCCACTCGTTAAATGTGGAAGGGCAAGAGACAGGCATCCAGGGGCTGTGGGAAGGTGCTGAGCACAGCACCAGCCTGTGTCTGAGCGCTATGGGCAGCTGTGAGCAGCGTGGGAAGGTATGAGCCCTGGGACCTGCTCACTGTCATGTTAACTTCACCCCTTGCAGGGTCCCTGCTTCCAGGATGGACCAGAGTTTGATTTCCAGGAGTTCAGAGATGCTATCGATGATTTTATATCTGGCAAGTAGATATTTTTCCTTACCTGAGCCAAACGCACCTGCGTGTGCACGTCAGCAGTCACGCTGTGTTCTGTCTCCCTTTTGTTTGCTTTGACTTTGGGTTTTGGGTTCCCACTCACTCAGGATTCCCACCCCGTGGCAGTCTAAGGCAGCAAGCCTCTGTACGCCCTGTTAAGGGAACCTGGGCTGGCACTGAGCTTTCCCCCATGGGGGAAAGAATTTAAAGCCAAATTAAGAGATTGAATTTAGGTGCAGAGCTACCACAGTGGAGAAAAAGCTTGTTGGGACATACCAGCATGTGTGTACGGCGGTCAAGGGGAAGAGGATGTGAATACCTGTCTTAACACCTGTGGCTATTCCCTTCAGATGCATCCACGTTAACGCCACCATCACTGGACTGCACCGACTTTGATTTCTCACTTGGCGAGGAGGTGGCCTTTGGCTGCTGCACGCCGCAGCTGGAGAGCAGCATGCTGGCACAGATGCCGCCTGCGCAGACGCCCTTACAGCACACACCTTCCTCGGAGCCGTGTTGGAGGGACCTGGCAGACCAGCACCAGAAAGCACTGGGAGATGCCCTTGAGGCTAACAGCCAGGTAGGGACCCTCACGGGCCTGTGCTGAGCTTCTTCCCTCTATCATACTGCTGATGTGCTGCACAGCCCTGGTGTGCAGCATCTCCCGGCCTCTGGGTGGTGGAGCTGCCCCAACCACCCTGTCCTCACCTGCCCTTCGCAGCTGCAGGAGACCCTCACGCAGAGGCAGGAAGAGCTGGTGACACTGCAGGAGAGCAACGTGCAGCTGAAGGAGTTGGCAAGCCAGGCCAGGCAGCTGGCTGCCGTCCTCGACGTAAGTGCTGCCTGCACGACGTCTGGCCTAGCTGCCCCAAGGCGCAGCTAGACCCTGGGCACAGTGCGGTGGGCACAGGGCGAGGGGTGAGGCTGAGTGGCAAAGGGTGGGACAAGGCCATGGTGGCTGGATTGCGGGATGGGGTGTTGCAGGGGAGGTGTGAGTGGTGGGGTGGGATGGTGTGAGGCAGGGCAGTGTGGACCTGTGTGGTGGGAGGTAAAGTGCGGCATGGAGCAGGGCAGAGCGGGACAGCGTGGTACAGTTTGGACTGGGGTGGTGCGGGATGGGGCTGTGTGGGGCAGGGCAGTGAGGCGTGGGAAGGAGCAGTGGTGGACAACATAGTGCGGCATGGGACAAGGCAGTGCGGGCAGATGCAGGGCTGCGATGAGGCGCAGCCCGCGGAAGTCGCGCTCTCTCCTCCGGCAGACGCTGATGCTCCCGCAGTGCTCCGACGGGGCGGCCCTTCTTCCTCCTCCGCCTCTTCACCCTCCGCCTCCTCCCTCCGCCGCGTCCCGTGTGGGTGCCGGACGGGCGGAGTCGCGGGAGGAGGCGGCGGTGGTGGACGCCATGCTGCGGGCCGTGTCGGAGAAGTGCCGCGCCGCGCTGCGGACCCTGGGGGGCAGCCCGGGGAGCAGCCCGGGGGGAAGCCCCACGGCCAAGCGCCCGCGGCCGACGCCGCGCTTGCACGGCTCCTTCCGCGGTCTGCGCACCTGCCGCGCCGCACCGCGGCCGGGATGCAGGGAGCTGGAGGGCGGCGGGGGGCTGGAGGGCGGCGGCAGCCTGCGGACGGCGCTGGGCGAGGCGGGCGGTATCCGCACCGTAGCCTTCCCGCAGGGCAGCGCCTTTACCTTCCGCACGGCTGCTGGCGGGTACCGCTTCCGCTGGGTGCCTCGCTGAGACGTCTCCGGGCCCCGCCACCACTCACACGCGTGTCCAGGCGAGGCGAAGCGGGGCTTGAAGCAGCGTCAGGCTGGCGGGGATCCCCCTCCATCCCCCGGCTCCTCTTTTTGTCCTTGAAAACGGGTATTTTGGATTTTCCTCCGTCGGTGGAGGCCGGAGATAAGGGAGAAGAGCGGCGGAGCCAACGACAGCGAGTTGGGGGCACTGCAGTGGTCGCCAGGCTTCACACAGAGCTCTTGTGCTTATAGAGTTGGCAGCTCGCCCTCAGTAGTTTCATACAAGCATGAATAGTTTTGGCCGGAAGGAACCTTAAAGCCCATCCAGTTCCAAACCCATCGCCATGGGCAGGGACACCTTCCACTAGCCCAAGTTGCTCAAAGCCCCATCCAACCTGGCCTCGAACACTGCCAGGGACAGTGCAGCCACAGCTTCTCTTTTTACTAATGAATGTAATGAATGTAGAGATTAAATGAAGCTCTGCCTGGTGTTACCCAGAGATTTCACTCAGTTAAGCAGGAAAATGTAACACGGAGGACAGTGACTGCAGCTGGCGGGTGTGAAAGCAGAGAAATTTAAACCTTCCTCATCATGGAATTTCACATCCACAACGTTTACAGCTTGCGCTTGTGTTGTTCATCTGTGCAACCATAGGTGCGCATCCTTGCGCTCAGTGCGATAATTAAACACTGCTTAGAACTGACATTTCTTTGTACTGATTTAATGTAAACACAGTGTTTTGTCCCAGGCGCACATATTTGCTTTCGTTAGAGAAAAAGGAGCTCAGCAAGTTTTCTTGATGTGCTTAAGCAGAAAACGGTAAGAATAAAACATGCTGCTGTTAACATTCAGTGATACTGGCTCAAGTAAAGGCTGATACACTTCACTTGTGCCTACTGCTTTAGAAGCTGAACCACTGGCAGCGCACGTGAAATGGTACCTGAATTTTATTTTCCCGTGGCACAAAGTGAGTGAGGGCACTGTGCTCCACCCACTCAGAGATTTTCTCTCTGTGATCAGTTTTTCTGCTTTCCAATGCCCAGATTTTCCAATATTCCTGAAGAGCTCCATGCACAGTATTGGGAACCCAACTGTAGCAGGATTGTGTAATGGTTCAGGTGACAACACTATGCCATCATCTTGGTAGGGTTCTTAGGGTGGCTGCAGCCTTGCACATAGTGTTGTGCTTTTGGCGAGCAGAGGCTGTATTAGAAAGGAAAGCAGTCCTTGTTGCCAGCACGGTGTATTGTTATGTGGCTTCTAGAGACTGCAGAGATGGTCCTTCACAGAATCACAGAGTATCCTGACTTGCAAGGGACCCATGAGGATCTTTGAGTCCAATTCCCTGCTCCTCGCAGGTTCTGTGATCCTTCCTACCTGTGGTCCTTTGTGTCTGCAGCACTGTGATTTTCTAGCAGGGGCTTCTTGCTGAAGCCCTGTCTGGGATGTCAGGGGCTCAGCCCTGGGATGACTCCGGAGATGTGCGTATTTCAGAAGAAAACCATTGTCACCTTGGCCAAAATGCTTTTTGAAAGCTCTGGTTCAGCAGCAGAGATAGGAGACAAAATCTACCGGGCTGCACTGAATTCAGCAGGAAAGAAACAGATAACATAAAGCACCTTGTATAGATATCTACGGTTTCCCTCCCTGTGTTTTATGAAGCTAAACACAACACGTGCAGTGTGTGCAGCTTTGTAATGCTCGTAAGTGTATAAATTCCCCAGAAAAAAAGCGACACATTAAAACTGGAGACTTTTTACAGGATGCAACAAAAAAATAATCATCCCCTTGGATTGTAACTAGGATTGTTCTTGTCTTTTCAGAATTATAGACATGTTTATCCACTTACCTTTGCAGTTAACCTGCTATAGACTTTCCACTGATCACTTTTACTCACACCTTTTCTGTGTTAAAAGCATCCTTAATTAATTTTGAGTTATGATCTTAAAGTAATCGAAAATGAAAGTAGATGTCTTCTTAAAACTTCTTTTATTTTAATCCCCACTAATTGGAAAGGCTGAGAATTGGCTAACCAGACCAAGATGCTTCTCACTGAGACTCACAGGAGCATTATCAGACACACAGACATGTAACATGTAAAAGGAAAAGGTGTTTGGTCTGTAACATGGTATATTCGTAGTATTATGCTATAAACAGTTACCTAGTTATAGTGATACACAACAAACATCTTTAAGATCTAAAGGTGTATTTTATTTTTAATTCACATTTATCTATCCACCTCCATATAGGACCTTCATGAAAAGTGGACAAACCTCTTGCACAGATTAAAGCAGCCTAGCAGCTGCTTTCACCAACAGCAACTTACAAAGTCTCCCAGTGCTTTGTCATTCTGTCAGAAGAGTTGGGGGAATCACACGGGACAAAGCTTGGCCCCTTCATGCATGCTCATGCTTCATGTTGCTCCCTCAGAAGGTGATCTCTGAGGAAGCTGGAAGTCCACCTCTAGGAAACCTCATGTCCAGACTGATCTGGCTTTATGCTAGTGTCTGGGTCAAGATCTGTGCCACCAGGCAGGAGCCCCTGGATGTGCAAGTATGATGGAGTGTAGAGCACACTGGTTTGTGATTGACATTCATTGTGGTTTTCTCTCCCTGGTGGTGTGTTGTCCCTGCAAAGGGTAAAGAGAGCTAGTCAAGTTCCTAATAGAAGTAAGACAAAGCAGATGCAATGACATTTCCTGAGCCTTGTTCCTTCTCATAAGTAACCTTCCTCTGCCTTTCCCCGGCCTGCTGGTGCTGGCCACAGGATAGGTGGCTGTGGATGTGTGGTGTTGCAGAACTGTGGACATGTGGGACACTTGGAGGTGAAACAGGAAAATACCTTTTAATTTGGGGTGGGGGGGCAGAGGGGAGCAGGCAAAGGGGTTAGTGATCATGTTTTGAACATAAGCCTTGTTCTGGGCACGTGGATTTTTCATTGGATAAAATCTTTAAGTGTTAATTAAAAAATGACTCCAGAGCTCGAGGTACAGCTTAATTAAAAACAAATACTAGAAAGAGGAACTATCTTTTAGTAAATAGTTGCATATTAAGCCAGTAATTTTAGGTCTCTTCAGGATGGGAAGGTCAAAAGGGACCTGGATAGAAGTATTCAGAAATGGCGCAGGGCTTTTGTTATAACAATAACTTGTGAAAGCCTCTGTTATCAATGTTGCCTATTTCCTGGTCTAAAGGCAATACCCAAGTCTGAGTGTCAGCGTGGCCATTTTCCTGAGATTCCAAGGTCGTTCAATGTGTCATTTAGAGCAAACATTGTGTGTTCATGTTGTGATCACTTTTGGTAAAATCTTTGGATTTCTTGTGTGGATAATGTGGTTACAATTAGAACCCACTTGTTAAAATAGGGTAGCTGGAAATTTTCAGGATTATTCTCCTTCTCACCCAGAAAAGTGTTGCTGCAATGGCCTATGAGGCTGTGATTCAGACGTCTGCAGAAGATGGTTCCATTTTGTGCTCTGCTCTGTTCCACAGCGGATGTCTCAGGATTTCAGGCAGTGACTCTTGTATTGAATCTCATACTTCTATCTGTGCAAAGCTCACCTCAGCTGATGCTTTACTGTTTCAAATAGCACATGTACCAGGGATCTCCCTGAGTCCCTTTGGGTGGGCTGCTCTGGCTTTCAGAGAGGGGATACCAATGGCATGTTGACTTAGCAGGATTTCCGAAAATTGCTGGGAAATCTCAACTCTAATTGACCACACTTGCAGGCACTTAATGCAAACAAATATTAGCAATTTTAATCTCTCTTCTATATGCTCGAACTATAGAAATGTTCTCTCTTTTAAGCCTTTCTGTAGTGATGTGTACAGCTGATTCAGTACCTTAAAAAGCAGCCCTTTTTTAGCACTGTGATGTGAATGATTAATAGTTTCTGCCTGGGGATTTGTGGTAACAGCTGAATTGTCCCAGACATCAGGTGAGCTCCCATTTATGATAGTGCTGAAGGAGTATAGTCAGAGACCTGCTGGAGACACTTTTTTCCTCTAGACTAATGGGATTGCCATTTTCTTAAGCTGTGCTGCAATAGCACACAGAGGACACAGTGTGCTGCATGTGCACATAGTAAAAGATAAGTCTGTAGACTCCTTGATTCCAAAAGGATAGGCATGATACAAAAGAAAGCATCTTATACCCTGGTTGCAGTTGGGAAGCTGAAGCACAAAGGTGTAACATATTTTGGCATAGGCCACTGCACATGCCTGTGACAGAATAAGAGACAGGATCCTGACAACCTGCGACCTGCTCAGGTTGTTCTTCATAAGTGTGTATTGCCTCATCTCTCTGCCCCAAAGTCACCCTGCCTCTTGGAGGACTATAACTAACCGATATTGGAGCTATGGGTAAGGAGAGGGATGTGTGGAAGGAAGGATGTTGCAAACCAAACTGTAGGTTTGGAAGCAAGTTTCTTTTTGTTGAAAAGGGTTTAGGAATTGGTCAGGAGCTGCACATTAGATGTGTTAATTCAAGTCACTGAACTCTTTCAGAATGAAGGCATTTATGTCCATGATTATGTTCAGTTATCTATGAAAAAATAAAGTTATTTATAGTGAATCCTTTGCGAATTTTTGCTTTTTAAATTTCTGTTGTGCTATATTCCAGATTGGTTAGCAGTGACCTTTGGGTTCATGCCACTGTGAATAATAAACCAATAAAAATAAACTTTTTAAAGGAATAATTTTCTGAATGAAAGATGCCAGACAGGTGACTTAATACTATCATAAAAAAAAAATAAATAAAAAATCACTATGCATTTAATTGAATCAGAATCACAGATACCTTGTAGGAAAGGTTTTCCCTTAATTTCTGGGCTTTCAGTCCCTTCGTGCTAGTGGTTAGTGTTAGTCTCAGGCAGCTTACTCTGCCAGCTCCTTGCTCATATCACCATGTTGTATTCTCATGCCACAGACCAGAACAGACCCAGAACTGGTGGTTTGGACACTGTAAACCCATAATCAGCTCATGCCTCCTCCTTCCAAGCCTTACAACCCCAGCATGGTGGTAGAGTTAGCTGTTGTGGTAAGAAAAAATACATACAAAACCCCAACCCAACCAAAACCAAGCAACTAAAGGAGGGAAATTAAAAAAAAAAATGGTGAAATATCTGCCAACTGTAAAGCTCACTAGTATTTTCAGTATGAATTACATGGTGTTAAAACTGAAGTAGTGTACAACTATAATCTTATTTTTAGCCCCTGAATTTCAGCACTCTCTTTTGAAATAGTTAAATAGAATGATACGTTCAATTCTTCACATAACACAGAAAAATCCCTTTTCAATTTGAATGAAACTCAGAGCAGGTGGAATCAAGATCTTTAGCTAAGATGATTTTGTTTTACACTAAATGATTGCCATAAGTAGGATTCCCTGTAAGCAATGGATTCAACATCCTCAATATTAAATCTTTTTAGTTCTCATTTTGGGGTTTTGGGTTAAGGCCAAAATCAACACCTATAAGAAGAACTGTGAACCTGCAGAAAGTATTCATAAATACTATGCTGTTACTTTTATATGAACTCTTACACAACCTTGATTTAGGAAGAAAAGGTCAAGCACAGGAGTAAGTTAACAGAAAAAAAGCTGACTGAAACCATTTGGTTATTTTTGTAAATGCCCAGAACTAGAAGGATTATATTTATTTGTTTAGCAGGTGCTCAGACATGCTGCAGCCTCTGCATCTCTGATTACTTTCCACTGGATGTCATCCAAACAATTGTACTTTGAATCATAGCTCCTTCGGGATTTCTTTTTTGTTTCTTTTGCAGCTGTGCAGCTGTCTATTCTGGCAACAAAAGCAACATGAATTAGCAAATTTAATACCTGTGATTTACCTTCTTTTAGCTCAATGGAGAGACATGGGAAACTGTAGTCCATTTCCACTACCATCACAATTGAGTGGTTGCAGTAGATGACTGAGAAGTAGCTTCATATAATCAAAGTTCTATTAATGTGTATTAATAGTCATTAACATGATATAAGGTGATTTTTTTACTGTAAGAAAATATATTTAATATGTCAAAACTACAGTGCAAAAGCATTCCTTACAATTTACTGAACAGTATACAGCTTTTTAAATAAAGTGATAAAAAAATTACGTTACAGACCTAAACTCTTTCCATTTAGCCAGATTAACCTGTTTATTGTACCACAGACACACCTCAGTATATTGTTACCCTCTTTCAGTCAACAGTGAGAAAGAGAAAGGGAGAGCTTATGAATGCATTTGAACAAGTGCCTAACAAAGGACAGACACAAAGTTATGAAGTTTAAATTGCAGCTTCTGGCATGTGTGGAGCCATCAAACAGCTGAAGTTAATCTCACCTGTATATGGTTTTCCTCCTGGATGAAATACAAGCCCTTCAAAAATGCAAAACAAGGCTAGACTCAAACGTAGTTTCTCTCTTCTGTTTTCATAGTGTCCTAGAGTGGTTTGGGTTGGGATGCACCTTAAAGATCATCTAGTTCCATCCCCCTCATGTAGTTTTTCAAAATTCAAAACATGAAAACTTCAAAATTATGGACTTTCAAAGGGGACAAAAATGTTACAACAGTGTGTGAATCACAGCCTTATCCTTGTACAAGTGCTCCCTTCTGTACCTTAGACTGGGCTGCAGCCCTGGGATCAGCCAGCCTACAAACTTGACTTTGGAGGTACATGGGAATGTTGGCAACACCCCAAAACAACTGCTCCCCACAAAACATCTTGCCCCATATTTGTAATTTTAGTCTCATTTACCACAATTCTGAGATTTTTTTCAGCTTGATCAGAAAACACCCAACAGATCTCCCAGCACAGGATTCTGTTGAATGTGCACCTCACTCACTTTTTCCTGATTTAGAAAGCCTGATTAGAAATAATCTTCATCACCCAAGATACTGTTTCTCAGTCTGCAACTAGTTTCCTATGAAAGCAGCTTTTTAGAGGAAGAAAGAAATTATCAACTCACTGATAGAATATTCAGGACGACAAAACAATTAATGAATGCAAACTGGGTCACAGATTTAGGTGGTAAAAGAAGAAGCACAAGTATTGCTGATGTGCTTTCAGAACTAAGTGTGAAACCTATCTCTTTATTCAGACTTGCTCCCAGGTGTGCACTGGCAAGGGTAATAGCCATAAATTTGCCTCTTTTCAACAAGAAAAGAGGGGACAGGTGGGTAAATGTAATTTTTTTTTACAGCTCCTATATTATGATGGCAATGGGTACCTATACAGTAGTTAAGACAGAGAGATACTCACACGGTACTGTGTTCAGTACTCACACAGGTGAACACAGTCCTACGAGCTAAGCTTTGGTTTAGTAAGTCTCTAGTTGCAAAATACACTAAACAGTGCTACTGTTGGTCAGTGCATACATTAAGTTCAAATTCTACATGAAAAAATACTTCGTATTTTATCCTTCCCCTTCTTTCTCCCTTCTTAAAGTCTGCTTGCTTAGTTGCCTTGTACTATGCCGGTAGTTCAAAAGTACCCAGAGACATGAAAGCAGAGTCCTGTTGTGCTGCATGCTCTGTAAACTCAGTCTTTTGGAAGTGTCCTTTTTGGAAGGACGTCCTTTTGGCTTATGTTGTGTGACTTTTTTGGTGGCAGAAAACTCACAGAATTTCATGGTCAAATATTTAAAGGAGGAAAACAAGATACTTACCTAATTGTATTAGAGATGATATTTCTTCTTAATGCATTCTTTCCCTCTGTAGCAGTTTCTAAGCTTTTTTTCCAAAGGTTCTTCTAGTATTTGATGAGCCTTTCTGGACATGTTTAGAATGTCTTACATGGCCAGGATGTCAGTGCAAGGAGCATTGATTCTGACCAACCTCTCACAGGAGAGTTTAACAAACAGCTACGTGTCATTGTTTAAGTCCAGTCAGCCAGTAACTCAGAACCACACAGTCTCGCTCGCTTACTCCCCCCACTTCCTCCCTTCCACTCCCAGAGGGGTGGGGAGGAGAATAGAAAGAATGCAACTCCCATGAGCTGACATAAGAACAGTCCAGTAACTAAGGTATAACACAAACCACTGCTGCTACCACCAATAATAACAATGATAAGGGAAATAACAAGGGAAGAGAATACAACCACTCACCACACCCTGACCAAGCAGAGAGCTAGCCCTTCTGGGTGACTCCCAGTTTACATCCTCAGCATGATGTGCTGTGGTATGGAATACCTCTTTGGCTAGCTTGGATCAGGCATCCTGTCTCTGCTTCCTCCCAGCTTCCCCTCCTTCCTTGCAGAGCATGAGACTCAGAAAGTCCTTGGTCAGGCTGAACATCTGAGCACTAACCAAAAACATCGGTGTTACCAGCACCGTTTCCAGACTGAAAGTCAAAACCACAGCACTGCACCAGTTACTAAGAAGGAGAAAAAATGACTGCTGCTGCTGAAGCCAGGACACTAGGGTAGAAGAAATAGAGATGGACCTTTGGAAAAGCTTTCCCAATTATTGTGCAAAAGAGCAAGTTCTGACCTCCAACACAAATGCTTTAATACAAGTTAGCACACATTCAGCATCTGAGGTTAAGCCTGAAGATTATGGAATAATTACTTATTTCCTCATTAGTTACTAAGATATTATCTTGGAAACCCCCACGGTCCAACTGAATCTCTTCGTAAGTTCTCTAGTACTTTTTCTGGGTTGTTCATATTTGCCACAGCCCCTTCAAAACAACAAAAGGGGCTGTTGCTCCCTTCTGTAGGCTTTGAATCAGGCTACAGAAGATGGGAAGGCATGAACTTCTCGAGTTCAACAAGCAAGCAAACACACTGCTCTGACTTGCTTCAATAAAATAAACAAAGGCCAGCAAACAGATATCAGACCTGAATGCTTGCCACTAACTAGGAGATCCATCTAGAAAGGAACTAGAAATTTTAGTCCTGAATTTTGTCTGCTTGCTAGCCAAAGCCTTCACCCATCTGCTATTACACAAGGAGCCTTGGTTGAAAACAACGTGCAACTCCAGCAGCACCTGTGGAATAGCCTATGTTCTTCTAAATAAACAAGTAAGGTTTTCTGTTTCATATGATTCACCTTCTCTCAAGCTTTAAGCCATGTATGGAAAGAGTTATTGGGCTGAATGAATGTTAGGGGTGTCGGATGCTTTTGAAAACTGCCCCATAATCTAATCAAATCTCTTTGTTTAAGCAGAACACTTCCACGTATGCTTTATCACAAAGCAAATATGCCTGTGTAACCAAGGGGCACTTTACTAGCATTTCAGTACAGTGCAAATTAGCAAGTAGGTCATAATTTTAAGATAATGAATGCTTGTCAATTATGTTTACATTTCAATAAATACACAATGGCTAGATTTAGAAGTGATTTTGACATCAAGAAGATCTTCAAAGACAATCAAGAGTGAAATAAACTAGGATGTGGAGAAAAGTACTGAGGGATTTGCACTGGCTTTCAATGCTCATATTCAAGATTTTTCAAAAAGAAAATATTAAAACTGAGGAACAAAAAATAAGTAACAAAGGAAGATGACACACAAGCAAGAAATATAAGCAGTAGTACTTACAGTCAAGGTAAAAAAGGTGAAGGCAGAAGTCAGAGGCAAATGAGAAGATAATCAGTAGCACACAAGGTTGTATTTCAATATAATAAATAGAGGCAGTTAACTGCTCACAAGTGCTTTTACAAATCCACTGGGAAAAGACCTGATCATAGCAATCCATGCTTCAAAACACAACCACACATCTGACAACCAGTGTCCAAGCATCAATGCTGCATGTGGAGGTAACAACCCAGTGAAGGTTGAGGCATTGCAATGCCTGAGTTTGGGATGCAGGACTCCTGGACTCATCACTTTGCGGTGGATGTTTTCTTGGTGTTGTATCTGCTCCAAGATGCATTTCTTTTTCCCTGCTCTGGCTCTGTGTAGGCAACCTGAAAGTGTAATGGTGTGTGTACTCATCACAAGGCAGGAAGTCAAGCGCTGACTCCACTTGTTCTCTGAGCTGTCAGGAGTGCTCTGTAGTTGTTCAGATGTACTGGTGTACTGCTGTTCGGTACTCACAGGTCCTCCTAACAGTGTCTTGGATCAGGTGATGAAAGGGGTGCTTCTGCAGGTGTGTGTGTAAAACCACATGTGGCTGCCAGTATGGAGCCACCTCTTCTCTCCTGATCTTAGATTCCTTCCTTGGAGTTGAAGGGCATTACCAAAACACTGCATCTGACTCATACAGTTGTCTCTATGAACATTTTTTGTCATAAGCATGTATCTGGCATTCAGGACCAATGTGTCTGTTTGCATTTCCTCCTGATTTTTAGTTGTCTATACCTTTTACTGAAGTCTGTCCCAGCTTTCATGGACAATGGCTGAGCTGGTGCTGGGGCACATGAGAGGACTCTGTGGCCTGAGGTCTGTAAACCCTAGTACATCCACTTAACCTTAAATACGCAAACTGACCTAGTGACTTTTGCAGGACTGCCTTACTTAGGCCTAATCATGTAATAGATGTGATGGTTCTGCTTGTATGGTTTGTGTGGTAAGGTGTGGATCCCACAGGATTTGAGGATATGTTATTTTCTTGAGGATTTAAGTAGGAAGCTTTAAGAGAAAAGCTTTAAGAGCTTTAAGGTTTTCTAAAGTGATGTTTGTAGAGATCATGATTCTACTGTTTTGCATTTCAGTGCTTCACTTCTTATGAAGTAGCCATCCTGAAGGATGTAATAAAAGGAACTGCTCCCCTTGCTGAAAACCAGCAGACCAGTCTGTACTTCGTGTTGGAGCTTTTAACTATAAATGACTCCTGAGAAAGAGTTCCATTTATTAATATAGGTTGATGTCAAATGTCTGAAAAGTTTACATGTCTGCAAAGAGTTTTCTCTTGAAAGTAGTCTATGTCCTTATACTTTCATGGGTCTTCACTGTCCACCAACTAAGAAGTAGCTTTGTAATTCCCTAACTTAGGTGGATCTCAGGTAGAAATTAACAGACAGAAGTTTCCTACAGTTGTTTGTATCCTTGGGGCATTTTGCACAATTATTTGTGGTGAGAGGTAAAGAGTGGTACAAAGTCACTATTTAACCTGTGACGCACCACTGCTCGGCTTTCTAAAAGCTCTGATTAAGTTATTTCTTTTCTTAGGAGAAAATACCTGTATTTCCTTCACATGGTTGGTTTTCTATGGATGACTGCATAGGTGATAAGAGGTGTGTACCCAACAACTCTATAGAGTATTCTTCAGAAATGTAATATCTATCAAATATCCATTCATGTTATCACAGTAATGGACAACACACTCTCCAGGATGTTCTGGGGTGTGCAATCCAGAGCAAGTGCATTTCAACAAAATGAAGAGCAAAGGAAGAGATGAGGCTACAAATAATATGTGAATCTCTTATGCTGTGTGTTTTGTGTGTGTGTGTGTGGTTTGTGTGTGTGTGTGTATGAAAGGTGTTATTAATAAAATAGCTACAGATCTATTTATTGATAAATCTTTTCTACCATTTTATTCTTGGTAAATCTGATAGTCCCCAGCATATTTCCCTTTGTATGTATGTGTTGTGTTCCTCTCTTTTCTTTTGTTGCCAAGTTTATATCTTCTAGCAAAATTCAGTCTCCTTTGTCCCAGTTGGACTTTGGGTGGGCTCAGAAATCCAAGGTCCTTGCAGGACTGGAGACTCACACTGCCTCTGAGAAGTGAGAGCTAGAATGGACTTGTATCTGCTGTGAGGGAAGAGAATTTCACAGATTGTGGGCAGACAAATATGATTTGACCTCTAACCTGAATATGAAGAAAGGGGTTTAGAAGCTTCAGAAGGTGGAAGAGTTCAAACAGATAAACATCTACTACGGAGTTAGGTACAAACTGCCTATCTTTGACACATGAAGCTTTTAAAGTGCTTAACTGAATGAAGACAGTCTTAGGAGATGAATGATGAATTAATCTATGTCATCTAGAAACTGTGTAAACCACTGGTTTGCTGAAGTCAGTATCTCAATAGTGAGGGATATTATCTGAGTGTAACTACAGACCTGTTTTTGAAAAGTGTAGTACTCAACAGAAAAACAAAACAAAACAACAAAACCAACCAAACCAAACAACTTACCAAAATACAATTTAATCAAAAACTTAGCTTATAGTTTTCAGCTATATTGAAAATATTTAACTAGACTGAAAATATTGTCTGGCATTCCCTGAATATTAGTTTTTTGAAGTGAAACCAGAGACTTGTTTCCATGAGAAATAATGGTATGAAGGTGCAAAAGAACTTGAGGAACTCCCAGCTGATGGAGCTGGACCTGTCAGCAATTACTAGATTGAAACATATTTGCAAAAGGAGGTGACAGTTGCTTTTTAAGGCCTATATCCTGTATATCCAGAAAAGAATGTTAGAAACCTTGCCCTGTCTCCAAGACCACCTCCAAGAAGAATCATCTACCACTGCCTGAAGCTTTGGATACAGTTACAGTTCATAATTATTTCACGCCGTAATTACTTTTTGATAACTTAATTTTATAATAACAGCAGTTTGGTCTAGTAATGTAAGTAATGTGGTAACAGTGGAAGCTGCTAGAGAAGCTTTGGAAAGCACCACATCTGAGTGGCATTTTGGCAGTTTGTTAATCCAGACTCTCAGGATTTCAAGAAGAACTATTATTTAAGTACACAGTTGGCAGCTGGCAAGGAATGCAGAGGTTCTGTTGTTGGGTTGGAGTTTGATCAAGGTAAACAAAATGTAGCTCTATGTTCCCCGGTCCCCAAAGCCACCATGGGATTCCAGGGTGTTTGAAGCCTTAAATGAGACATTCTTTGTAGCTGCAGTGTGCTGAAATGGATTCTTAATGTGCACATATAAAGGAGGTGAACACTGAAGAGAGAAACTTGGCAGAAAGGCCTAGGACAAGCAGGATAGCTCTTGGTCTGCCCACTGAACAGCAAAACCAGGCAATTACTAGAATGTGCTATTGTTTTATGAAAGCTGAAGGTCATGCTAAATGGTATGTTACATGAAAAGTCATATAATATATTAAAATGCACTTATCCCTTGGCATACTTGTTTTCTTTTTTCCTCCTCCCTTTCTCCCACCATGTTTTTAAACCAATAAAAACCTATTACAAGCCAGAAACTGACAGCTGACCCAAATTCTTTCCTGAGGTAAACTGATCTTTCATCTACGTACGCATGCCTGACAACGAGGCTTGTTAGTGCTGAATTTAACATTGGAAATATAAAAAAGTCTACGTGGAGGGGAAGGTGTGGATAAATGGTAAAAGTCAGAAAAATATGCAGGCAGTCTTCACCTTTAATGTGCCAGTCTATCCGCATAATGCAGCATACTTGCAGTAACAGAATGCAGCACATAAGGGACAGTTAGAGGGTTTTTAATTTATTTTCTCACTTGTTTGTGTAGATGCAATTTTTCTTAATGTCTGAGGTGCTCATCTGAGGATAAATAGTAGACAGTAACTTCTACAGCTCACTTCCCACACACTCACAACACCTTTCCTGTTCTGGCAAAGATATATGAAATGGGAGATGCTTGATGAGCAAACTAGCAGACTGAGATGTTAAGTGCACGGCTTAAGGTAATCCCCAGCAAAGAAGCAGGAGCTTTTTTTCCTCCTTGTCCTCTGAAAGACATCTTAACAACTTGTGCTTTTTACAGCTAAAATGAAGCTGTGTTTCACTGCCAGAATATACCAGCTGTCTAGACAACAATATTTCATACTGGAGCCTAAACAATGATTGCTAGTTGCTGTGTGAGATGACGTGATGAAAACAGCCATATAAACTGAGTACCTTCCCTTTCCTGATTCTTACCTTCCCTTTCTTTTCTCTGCTTTCTGTTGCACTTAGAAACACTTGAGAGGCAAAGCTCCCTTTTATAAATCTACTACTATTGTCAGTGCTTAGAGAGGCCAACAGTTATATAGTGTAGTTGAAATTATTGTCTGACATTCTCTAAATATTAGTCTTAAGTGAAACCAGAGACTTATTTCCATAGGAAATAATGGTATGGAGGTGCAACAGAATCTAAAGAGCAGTTTTGTTTACCTCTCTTTCTCTGACATGGAGGCAAGCTGTCATCTACTACTTTTAAGACAATTTTCTATGACCAGCTGTTGTGATCATCTACTTGCCAGAACTTGGTGAAAACTAGCATCACCTCTTGTCAGCAATTATCTGGCAAGGAGCACCCTCATTATCGTGTTCCAAGACACCTGGGGTTTACAATTTTTAGTGGTCTTTGGTCAGCAGTCTGGATGTGATGAATCCAGCTTTTTCTGAAATGTATTATTTCAGTCAGTGCTTAATTATCTGATAACATGTGGAAGGCTTGCAACTGATGTCCATATCCCACCTTCAAACTATAAACTCGTATTTTAGCTTGAAAAATTCTGAAGGCTGCTTCTCCTGAAAAATTGGTATCAAAAGACTTTCGGGATAACAGAGGAGAAAAACCGCAGAAGTTACTATGGGATTGAGAATCAGCATCCCAGCTTTCAAGGATGTACCAAGCAACAACATGTCAGCACCATCTGCTGCCAGCAGGGACAAACTACATGGTTCCCACATAGTGGTTTGGGAATATTTTAACAGCGAGCTACAAAAATTCACCCCCGTTTCTAGTATGTAAGTGAAATAACTGAGCAATTGACTGCATCGGTTCTGTAATGAGGAGCCTCAAATGAGAAAGAAATGAAGTGAGAAAGAAATGAAGACACTTGACCAAGATGAACTTTTCATTTCACTTTGAAGAGACACGTTAGTGAGATGCTGAAAGCATTTCAGAAGAGATATGCTTATCCGTGGAAAGCTTTTCTAAAACAAAAGTCCATTGTCTAAAATTCAGTTTCAATTTTTAAGTGACATCAGAGATTTTATCTACCACATCATTTCTAGAGTACCAGGCGCTTCAAGTGAAGGCAAGAGCTTTAAGGATATCCTTGGTGTGTTGTGTAATACCTGCCTCAAAATCCAAGTCATCCTCCTTAGCAAACATAAAGCAACTCAGATTCTCCCATGGCACTTGTGCTTATTTCTGGATTTTATTTACCACTGACTTCATTTAGGGATCTACTTATTTTAAGGCTACTAGCAAACATAATGTCTTGGCATGTTTTTTACTTGGTAATCAGCATTCAGAAATTTTACCAAAAAGCCTCCAAATCTTTTCTTATAATGTGTTCCTGATGTATGCATCCATAAATTCAAGATTCAAGGGCAGGAATCCCTGTTTGTCACACCAATTGCAGTGCATCATGTTATTTACTCTTTAATGGCTTGCTCAGCATTAATCAATCCTAATTCTAATTCACTCAAAGAAAACCTAGTTGACTGAATGACTTTTGACTGGTATTCCAGCTTACAACCATATAGCTCTCAGACTGCAGTCTCTTTCGTCCCACTGTCAAACAAGCTGTGTGGTTACAGGTTTGCTCATCTGAAATAAACTTTTCAGAGCGAGCAAAAGCTTCGTTAAGAGGCCCAGACACTGGTCTGATACATAACGGTTCAATACACTTTGCCTGAATGTTGCCAATTCATTGAGTATTAAAGTTAGTTGGCTTTGCCATGCATGCCAGCATCTGCTGTTAGGCAGGGTAACTGCTGGTTGGCCCTGAATGATAGTCTTGTAGGAAGAGCTCTATTCAGTTAAACGAACAACTGAAGCATTGCAAACAATCCTTTGTGGTAGTACTCCAGCAATGAATGCCTTATGTGTTGTTTGCTTTATGGAAAGCTTTAAGGTGGAGTTGAGTGACTCAGACACTTTGTGTCCTGGTTCTGCTTAACTGGGCCCTTACCAGTATGAAATGAGATAATAAAATGGCATTTTTGAAATAGTTTTATTTTGATGTGCCAAAACAGGTCTATCATCTGATATTTAAGTATTACCTGTAGCTCAGGCATCAACATTCTCCTCCATCTTGCTTACATGATATCCTTTTTCAGATAGAAATAGTAATGAGTCAGAAATGGGACTTTTCATGAGAAGATCTTAAGGTCCTTTCCAACCGTAACTCTTCCATGATTCTATAGGAATTTTGCAGGAGAATTTTCTTGGTGTTGTTCAAATGATACTTTTCCCATTGAAAATTCAGAAAAATCTCTCTTACATTCCTGAAACCTTAAGTGAAAAAAACATTGAGCACATTTTTAAAAGTGGCAGTCTGTTTCTTACTGTTAAAAGATAACACTTTTAATGTTGATTCACAGATCCAAAAGCTAGAAAGATGAAAAGCTTTTTCTTTTTTACAAGCTGCTTGTCCCTCAGCTTCTGTCACTTGAAAACCATCACTACAAATTCTGAAACTGTAACAAGGGCTGAAAAAAGGACTGTTCTGAACTTATTTTTTTTCTGGGGGGAGGGGAAGGAAAGAAAAAAAAAAGGAGGTATATGTTGTGGTAACTCTTCACTTCCTAGCTCTTTGGATTTAACAAAACCTTATCTTGCAACAAAAACATGAAAAACATGTTCAACTTATTTCCCACCAACTCCAGTTTTCTCGGGTGACACGAGTGCCTAAGGTGTGTGTGATCCCTCTGTCACCTGCAGTCCATAAAACACACGTAAGCAACTTATCTGCTGGGACAAACTGATTCTCCACATTTTCCCCTAGGACTTGCGCTTTTGCCCATCACATTAAGGCAAGTGATCGCAGGCAGGTTAAGCGGCTGCTTATGGCGGAGGTTAGGTTCTGCCCGGTTTTGTTTTTGTAAGCCTTGGCCACCACCACAAGATGCAGAGATGCGGTGCCCTACGTTAGGTCTCTGCCAAGCTCCCGTTATCGGACAGCCGGGCCCGGTCACCTCAGCGAGGCGATGCTCCCCAGGCCTCGCTGCGAGGCCGCTGCTGAGTGCCCTTGCCCGGCTTCTCACTGTCAGCAAAACCCTCGGTGAGAAGCCAACCGACGTGAGGGGTTTTGCCCGTGGAGTGCGCCGAAGCTGCCCCTCTCCGCTCCCCAGGCAGGGGCCGAGGCAGCTCTGTGTTGGTGACCCACGGTCCCGGCGCGGCGGGCAGCAGCCGCTGGGGTGACGGCCCCGCGGCCTGCCCGTGCCCGGGAGGAGCCAGGACCGTTTGGCACCGGCCGCTGCCCACCTCCCCCCTCGCAGGGGCTGCGGGACCCGCCGCGAAGCGCTCCTTTGCCGCCGCGCGCCGCCGCTCCTTGGCGCCGCCGCGCAGCCCGGGCGCGCTCCGTCCCGCCGGCGGGCCGGGCCGGGCCGGGCCGAGCAGCGCCGCTGGCCGCAGGTTCCCGCCTCGCCGGGCGCGTCTGAGGGTTGCTTAAAGAGCACCTGCGGCAGGAGAAGAGTGGTGCGGGGCGTGCGGTGGTGGAGCTGGCACCGCCGCACGGGCAGTGGGACCCGAGGACTGGCGGGGCTGCGAGCGGCTTTTCCACAGGTTGCCTTCCGTACACCTGCCCTGGCCGCCAGACCACATCCAGTCGGGCCCGCCTCTGCCCGCAGGGACCCACCTGGAGGTCAGGGCATCTCGTCTAAGGCGGCAGCGGCGGTTGCCTCTGGCGGCCCCGGAGGAGATGGAGTCGAAGCTGGAGAAATCAGAGCGGAGGACAGGCAGGAGGGATGAGGACTTGCTGCCGGTAACGGTGCCCTGTGCGGGGAGTGGGGGGCGGCCGGGGAGCTTGTCCTATGGCTCTCAGTGAAGCCTTGCCAGGAGCGAGGCGGGGTGGAGAGTGATTTGAGGGAGGAGAAGCTGAGAGGCACGCGTTGAACTGTTGTGCCTCTGTGTTTCTTTCAAGGAGAAAGGGATGAGAACGTTTGGAAAAGCCCTGAAGCGGAGCCGAGAGCAACGCCTACAGAAAGCAGCTAAGGTAAGGGCAAGCACAAGCATTCAGTTTGTATGCGCTGCACTAAAGAGCTCCTCTCTATAAATTTCTGGGGTAGGGAGAAGTGGAAACTGTCGAAAATAAGTGATCTTGAAAAAAAAGCCCCAAGATAACATTTTTTTTTTTCTTCCCTATTAATCATTCTCACACTTCCTTAAATGTTCCATCTGAAACGTCAGGAAAACCCGAGTTATGGTAAAGTGTCATCTGTTGAGGGGAGAAATTCAAAACACCTGTGTGGGCTTCTCTCCTTTGACACTAGAGGGGCTGCTTGCTGTTTAAACGGATTGAAACGATTGAAGGGGTTGTATGGATTTACAGAGCTGTCTTTTTATTGGCAGTGCACACTGATTTGTCCACATTTGTAGGGTGGTGAAGACAAAAGGGACAGAAAACTTTCTTGCATAACCAGTAGAAATATAGGTGGAAAGCCTACAAATCACCAACAACATGCTTGACAGTAAAAAGAGGCAAAATACAGGCAGCTTGTGTCTTATGGAGTTGACAGAGATCACAAAACCTGGTGAGACAGCAGTACACAGGCTGGTGGAGTGGGAGATGAAGGCGTAGAAGGAATTGACCATGGTGAAAATACTGAAGCAGGTAATGAGCAGTACGCTCTTAGATGCGACCAGAGTATAGAAATGCAGTCACCAGCATGCTGAGAATGTCACTTCAACATAAATATTTCATATAAGTGACCCCGTGGGAAAAGCTATGCTGTTAAACTGAGCAATGACTGGGTCCTAGGAGAAGAAACTTTGAAGGGGGATTGTAAGGGAGCACTAATGACCAAAACTCAAGAGGATGCAACAGTCTGGCAGTGCGCTAGCTGGCTGTTGTGTCTGAAGTGTCAACAGCTGCTAGCTGCACTCCATATTGTTTCATTCAAAAGCATCGGGGAAAACTCAAAGGTGGCCTCCTCTTGCTATGGAACAAGCAGAATTCAATTAGCCAGTGCTTTTATGCAGCTGCTAACAACAGCATTCAGGCAAGTAAGTTTTCCAGTGTTCTGTTTCGTATTGAGATTTATGTTGAGTGATTTAAGTCCAGTTTTAAAGAAGTAAGGGAAAGCTGTGAATTTGGTATCATTTTTATACAGAGTGTCTAACTCGGTGGCTGCTTTCCAGCATGACTTCAAAGGGCCTTCCATCAAAATGGATGTTGTAGGTAAAATTTTGCCTCCGTTCAGCCTAAATCCATAAGCTTGAATCTTGGGATCTTTATGCATCTTCCATTATGTGGCTGTAAATGGAGGTAGTGTGGCTGATCACCTGATATTAAGTTGCTTTACGAAGTAACCAATGATAATTCTACTTTCAAAATATCCTAAAGGTGACTATACTCTGGGCTCATCTAGACTAAGATTTCAACAGTGACCATAAATGGATGCCCAAGAGAGAAAGGACTGAAGTTACGTATATGTGATACTAATTAACTTGTGGAGATAACCTGCTGTATTGGTGCTGGTAAAACTGAGGCAAGAAACTGGTTGCAACCCTATTCAGTTTGCTTTGGATAGTCTGGGATCTGATTCTAGTCATATTGCACATAGGTTTTAACTATTACTTCTGGTTTTTCTGAATCAGAAACTTATCTGTGCGATATATTTTATGACAATATTTGCTGCTTGCACTTGTGCATATATGTGAAACATCAACCTCAAAACAGGTGAGCAATGCTGAATTTAGGTAGAAAGTAAGAGGTGCTTCCAGGCATGTTATTTCATGAGACATCTTGCTCTGCACGGATTCTGTGTCTGGTAGGCAGTGTATTGCTAGCTGGCTGCTGTATCTGAATGTAGCAGCCACTACTGCACTGTCACCAGCTGCAGAGCCAGCTCATCACTGTTTAAGGGAACAGCCAACCATTTAGGAACGTGGTAGGGGTCTAATTTCCGGGAATGCAGGTGGTGTGTTTGTGTGTGATGGGATGGCAGTGTATGTTAGCTGGTTAAAATTCTGACATCAGCTAACATGCAGTTGCTATCCTCTTCCACATATCTTGATCATTGCAACGGAGAGTTACTACTTCTGCATCAGAAATCTTTTGGGTCCACCTAATTTTTTGACTGTTAGACTCATTTTTGGTATTAATACTGGTATCTTGTATTTCTGTTATCTACTATCACCCAAAGAATTGTGAGAATTTCTCGTTGATTTAATCTCTGATTTTCATCTGCTTTTAGCTACCAAGGTAACAAGAAGTTTGCAAGTACCCGAAACAGATAAATAATTCAAACATTTGAAACAATTTTAAGCTACAGAAATTTTCTTAAAGCAAAAGAAGAACAGTTAAAAAGTCACATGAGTTTTAAAGTTTGGTTTACTGAGGAAAGAGATGCTGGAAAGGCTTAAAATAACTGCCTGAATGCTATATCTGAAAAATAATTACCCTTCCGTTCTATATTAAAAAAAAAACCCAAACAAAACAAACAAGTCACCTTTTAGAGTTTTTCTTCTCCTGTTGCTTCTCAGAATAACTTGATTTGTGAACAGCAATACATTTGTAAACAGACATGCACATAGTCTCACCATCCAGGAGACACAATCTGAATAGGACATAATATTACACCTCGGAAGGATAAAGGCTGGAAATACACTGATCCTTTGACTGACGTTACACTGCAAGCTTCTGTCATACTGCCACAGGTAACTCAGTATTACTTCTGTCCTCATCCTGGCACTTCAGGCACTTTGAAGAGTTAAAAAGAAACTTGTTATTACTTGCTGGATCTGGGTGCTGCCATATGTGCCTTGCAATGTGCAGGTGTCATAGGAACAGAAATAACATCACTGTGATGGTCCAAAGAATTGGGGTGATCTTGCTGCTGTGTGTGGTGATTAGGCAGTGCACTTAGTAGCTGTTCTACATACACCAGCAACTGACTACACTGCCACATTACCACATCACTGTTGAGACAAGAATGTTATCGTAAATACTGTTACAATAAATACAGTTACAATAAATACACTGGTTTTAGAAATATATCATCTCACCCTTAAAGCTGATATTGGGCCCAATGCCTGCCTAATTCGCCTGACTGAAAGCTCTTCTAGGTTATACAAACTGAGCGAACAAGGGTAAGAAAACAACTGAAACTGTATTTGATGTACCTATACAACTAATCCGACTGGCTTTCAAATAAGTTAATAAATTATGTAAGTATTAAGTAAAAGTTTCAGGTTTGGGCAGTTTTATCTTAAATTGGTGAGATTATTTATGAATCTAATAAATAGGTTTTAATCTCTTTATAGTGTTTGTAGTTTAGTATTTTTTATAAAATATATCCCACATAAATTGTAAATGAACTTTTACAAAAACATGTATTCATATTACTTTGTTGACTTTTGACTGTAGATAAATGAGTGCTTGTATAACAGTGTTCTATCTTTCATTTTATTTATTTGCCTTTCCAAGTCTGTGTAGATTTGGCTGGCAAAAATGCCTGCTTTATTTTTACCCTTTCCAACTGCTAACTTGATTTTAAGAAAGAAGTGATTAGTTTATCAGTGATCTGCCCTACATATTACATTGGAAGAGCTGGTATGTCTCATGAAGAATAGGCAATATGAACATACTGAGTTTACAGTCTGGAAAACTTAAAAACTTAAACTCTGTGTAGATTCAGGACTTAATGGTACCTATAATTCAAATTTCTACAGAAGATGGTTGTAGTGGATTTTGATCAAACAGTGAAATAAGACATTTAGTGACTGTTTCCTCAGGCAAAACCTTCCTCTTCTAGAAATCTGAAGTAAAAGTAATTCAGGAAGCAGGGAGTTGAATAATCATGTTCACTTTTTTGCTAATATCCCATGCTATTTCTGAATAACCAGGAAAGATACTTGATCTCAGTGCTGGCACTGAGTTATTTAAGATTACATGTCCTGTGAAAAACAGAATGTGAGCCTTAGTGAGTGAATTGCAAGCAAAGTGCGCATACTCCCTTCCCTCCTGATCCCTTCCAAATGAGGAAGTGATACTGCACAGTTTATCTCCCAACAGAGTATTTCAAGAACTTGAGTGAAATTTCCTGTATGTTGAGTAATACGCTCAGGCAATAACAGGACTAAAATATATTATTTTTCAGGTGTTCCACTGACAGCACCCAAGATTTCTTTATACCTACCCTTTTTTATTCAGTGATACAAAAACCAGGGAGATATAGTAGTGAACATGAATGGACGTGCATGTTTTAATCACATGCATTTTTTTCAAGTAAAGATACCATCCACCACTTACAGGAACAACATGGTGTCCTGCCACTTAGTTCTATGGAATATAGACTGCTGCCAGTGAGGGGAGAGAATCCACATCTCTGTTTCCTTCCTACTCCATCAAAGCAGCAGGAGCATGTGACAAAAATCACCTGACACCTTCCACTACATGTTCCCAAGGCTGGAACTGGGCACAAGAAAACTGGAATAAAACACAGAACCTCAGTGTAAAAGCAGGAGCTGTTTTGACCAACTGGGTGTAGAAACCTGTGGGCAAACAGCTCAGAAGCTGGTCTAAACCACCAGCAATAGGCACGTTTGGACTAACATACCCTTATGTAGGCCTCTGCTCTGAAAGTTAGAGTGGGTAAAATTGTCATGCATAAGGTTTGACCTTCCTTCCAAAATGATGCTTATCATACTGAGGGTGACTATTTAATTCTCCACATCAGTATCATTACTCATTCTTTTTAAATTGTTTATGTCCTTATCCTTCAGAGACTTCCTGTGAAATTCTCCATGAATTTCACAGAGGAATGAGAAAATACCCTTTTTTAAATTGCTTCTGAATTTCTCACCTTTTTAATTCAGTTATGTGGCTTCCTTATTGGAAAATGTTTTGAAGCACTTTGGGTATTTTCAGACACTGTTAGACTTGCAAGAGAACAGTGCTAATGCTTCCAGTCCTTTTTCATATAGAAAATTCCTCTGAGATGCTGCTTCTCTCACTTATATTCTCTCAGGCTTCCTTTAAGACTTGGACAGCTGGCATGAAGTTCCTAATTTCAATTTTCTGTCTGTATTCATCAAAAGATAAATCAAAGCACTTAGCAGTTTGAAATAGAACAGTGGAACAGAGCTGGAAATGGGTCTGTGGTTACATGCAGGATTGGGGAGGCTGCAAGTTGAGGAGTGGGGCTTAAGGCATGAACTTTCAGCCCTTTCTTCTACCTTTACTTAAGGACTGGTTTATTCCAGAGGTGCAAGGCAGAAGGATGTCTGACTGCCAGGCTGTAGATGTTTGTTGCCCCTTGAATCTTCCTGTGAGCACCCATGCGTATGTATTCACACAGGCCCTGCTTTCATCCAGGTCAGAAGACTGGGGTTCCAGCTCTTAATTGAGCTGTTCTACTGCAGTGCAAATGTATGCAGAAGGCTAAAGAGGTTAAAGGTGCTGCTGTAAAGGTGAAATGTAAAATTAATCAAAATACAAAGCAGGCAAGGAAATATTTTTGCAATTTTTCCTTTTTCTTTTCGTAGTTTTATTTTCTATGTACAGTTTTTTACAACTAAGTTGACAGCTTTACAATTCATTCATCTTCCTCGAGAAGATACTGCAAAGCTGGTATCTTCAGTTCCATTTGTTTCTAAAACCCCTGCCGTGATGCATCTGTCCCCATGTGTTTCAGTCAGGGCATTTATGTGTTAATGGAATATCAAAATCTATTTGTTACTGGTAGATGAGAAACAAATACTGAGTAATTTATCAACAATTCCTCTTCTTTTTAGCTATCTCCTTGCTTGTGATGACTTTAATTAGCTACTGTCAGTAACGTAAAGAAACATTCAAAACTTTATGCAATTTGAAGGTCCATCCCTGCAAGGTACTGAGTGTCCTGCTATTCTCAGTAGCCTCCCGTGGTTTTCAACGCCATTGCACGATCCAGTCCAACATTAATAGACATAGTATAGCTGAAAATACTAACATCAAAGAGAAGTAAAATCACCTGATGGTTTAGCTTCTAGCAGCATTTTCCAGGAATGTACTAAGGCTGTGTACCCATGTTGTTGAATGGATTTACCACATAAATGGCTTTTTCATAGGTCTTCTCTTTTTTTCACTATAATCTGCCTGATTAATGATGCTACTTCTGGCTTGATACTTTCTACAGGCTCTTCAGGTCTCCAGAATTTCACAACTTTGCCCTCAGGGCTGACAAGATATTTCCAGAAATTCCATCGAGGCTCTTTCTTTGAAGAATCTGTAAGAATGGCATTGGATCATTTTAGTGACTTACACTTCTAATTGTTTCATTGCCTTGAGTGATTCTAAAACTGTGTTGAAGTAATGCCACCTTGTTCTCTGCTAGTAGTCTGGTTTAGTGGTTGGTGTTAATGATCTGAAAAATGGCAAGTGAATTATGCTTTCCCCTTCTCATGAAACTGAAAAAGAGTTCTTGCTTTTACTATGCTCTTTTTCCTAGGGAGGATGATATGAGGTCTGAATACTCATTTTGGGGATTCCCCAGTTTTATGCTGGTTTAGGGGAAATTAAATGGGAGCAGGAAGTCACTCTGGTGATGGCTTAATTTGACTCCTTAAATCCTGTGAGGCAAAACTTTACCAGTATCTTTGCTAGGATGAATACCAAGCAAGATAATTTCTGAGATCAAGGGGCTGTCTATAAATTATGTTGCTTCTAGAAGAGGCTTTGTCTTCGGAGAGTCTTCTAGGTTTGGAGGGAAATCTTTCTGAGAGAAAAACTAGGACAAAACTCCAGGAAATTTTGACTGGGGAATGCGTCCAGTGGGGAACAATACTGAATCCTACACTGATTCTTGGAATCAATGGGTTGAATTTTGCCATTACACTACATTTGCAATGTCATGACTCTAAGGGAACCCCATGGCAAGCAAGCAAATGGGTATAGTAAAGCTCACGTCATGGAGGCTTTGCCCCAGCTAGTAATTATATCTTTACTGAGTTGTACCAGTTTGAAGCAACCCAGCCTCTGTATACTCTTCATTGTTCATCAATTCATATGAATATACATAGTACAGACATGTAGGAAGCTGGACATTATTTGAGGAAAGGCGAGGCCACAAACTTTACCCAACAAAATGCCTTACTGCTATTACAGAAACAAGAAGCAGTTGTGTAAAACCCCTGGGGTTTATGCTGCCAGGGGATTCTTCTTGCATTGTACTATCTGACAGTGCTGAACAGGTAAGTAGCTAGCAGTCACTGTCACAAGGGGGTGCAGCATGAAGATGCTCAATCTTAGGACCATAGAATTGTTTGGGTTGGAAAGGACACTAAAAGTCACCTAGTGCCACCCCCCTGCCATGGGCAGGGAGAGCAGAACCCGTCCCTGGGTGGGCTTGAACCACCAGCCTTTCAGTTAACAGCTGAACATGCTGACCAATTGCGCCACAGAGACTCCCTTCTGACTGTTAAGACAGCTACATGAAGAAAACAAGTTCTTCTTTAACTGAAGATGAACAACAATTTCATGAGAAGCAGAGAAATACAGGCAAAGACAGGCCTTATTTCAAAATATTTAAGTACCAGAGGATTTCCCCCTCCTTGTGGGTGAACGGCATATCAAATAAGAACCAATTGAGTGCATATGGCTGTTCTGTTTCTAAGTGTTAATGTCTGATACTGACTGGTAGTTAGAATCTAGATTCATCCCACACAGCTGGTACCTGCGTGCTTTAGTCTCCTCTATAATGAACTGAAAGACACCTCCAAAGTGCATTCAATAAACTGGACATCAGGCTATTCAAGAGCAATGAGACCTTACCTGAGGTCTTTGGTGACATGCCTAAGGGGAGGCAGGAAGAAACACAGTTACAGTGACAATGGTGACCACTTAAATGACTCCTGAATAATATTAATTTTCAAGTACATGACAGGTATCACAGAGGATATGGCAAGAAGCAACAGACTTAAGTAGTGTACGAAAGATTTCATTTAGGTGGTGGAATGACTTTCTGACAAGAGAAGCTGTGAACACCTGTAACAGACCAGGAAGTTTTAGCATCTCTCATCTGACTACTGCAATAGTCTGGAAAAGCAGCTGTAGTACTAATTTGGGTAACTGTGATCCTGTCTGGGGGCAGAGAGATGGAATATGGGCTTGGGACTTCTACCATATTTTCTTTAAAATGATGTGATAGAGAAGGATTATGTTCTAATTATCCTTTATTTCATATGTCAGTATTTAGTATGGTTCAAAGACCTGGCCAAAGCTTAAGAGAATTCAGAGATGATTTTCAAGTTGACTTTGAGACTATGAGCTCCTTGGTCAGCTGAAGAGAGTTTCATTTTGCTTGTGAGAATATGAGATGCCAAGTCACTAAATTTACTGTAACAGGATTACCTGTGCAAGTGAGGTTTTTTCAGATCCTGAAATTTCCAAGACAAGTTAATGCCAATCAGTGATTATATATAACTATGGTATATATGCTTTACAATACAATTTACATAAAGGTAGACATAGTACTCTGCTACAAAAGGAATTTTTTTAATGTGCACGTGCTTATGTAAAATCCTTCTGTAATTTTATAACCCACATAATTAGATTTTTCTCCGTGAAAAAGTTGCTTTACAACAAAAGTTATAGAGATGGGATTTTGTAGATGGGACTCTCTGCTCTCAAGTTCATACATCCGCAAAATGTATGTTTCTAGCTGTGCTGGACACAGTAGGCTGTTTTTATAACCAGTGAAGAGAAATGGATGCTTTCAGAGCACAGGTTGTCTGACCATATTTTTGATGTCCGCATTGAAACTAGGTGAACTGCATGCTCAGTGCCTATTTCTCTCCATTGACTATGAGGACTATAACATTTCCCAACAAACTCAGACTGCAGTTCTGGGAGAACGCCACGGTTACAGGCCGCTTAATATATAAAAGAAAACAATTACCTGTTAGAAATTTAAAGGCAGGCTCTGCTTCTGATCCTAGGATCTTGATTTTGTGGAAAACAGGGAAAGTTACTCCGTAGTTTCCTTTGGCAAAAGACTCTATTTCCTGGCTTGAACTAGGCTCTGATTCTCCGAACTGGTTGCAGGGAAAAGCCAGCACAGTAAAGTGGGAGGGACCAAACTCTCTGTGTAGTTCTTGCAGTGCGATGTAATTTTTGTCTGTGTGCTGGCAGTAACTGGCCACGTTTACAACCAAAGTTGCCTTCACAGAAATAAAGTTATAAGAGTAAGAAAAAACCTTAGAGATGGTGCAGAGAATACAATTAAGTCTTAAAATGGCATCTCCCACTAACATAATCGTTCCTGCCAGAAAGCTCTATTAATATGTGTGATCATAATTTCAGTAAACTGGTAAGGATGATAGATTTTTTAAAAAAATTCAATAAAAACTTCAATGTACAGCTTTGTTTTAATATAAGCATGTAAAAAAGCAGATATTTAAGACAGGCACTAGAATCATATTTACTAGATCAATTTTCAGAATTCGATATAACATGCTACTATTCTTAATCAAGGCTAAACCACACAAATTGTATTGTTAGGCTATACTGAGTTGTAAGAAAGAATATACCACTCCACCCCCCCATTTTTCTTGATTTATTACATCTAATGCTTAATTCCTGGATCAGGCCTAAATAAAAAAAAATTCTAAACAGATAACTGTTTGAAGAGCAGGAATTTAGCACAAATCTTTGCTGAAAATTCCCATAACCAAACTTTTGTTTACCTACAAGAGGATACCCGTTTTCAGCAAAGATTCAAGGTGTAATAAAATTGTAACTTACTTTCCCTCTGTACTTCTCCAAGGAAATGATCCTTCCTCTTGAATCTTTGACTTCAAACGAATAAAAATCTTTGGTTTTAGGTTTAAAAAATCTGAGTTGCAGCAAGCAGAGAATGGTGGTACACAAAGCCATTGACAAAAAGACAACAAAGACCTTAGCTTTGGGCACTGAATATTTCACAGGATAAGTAGTTGTGAGCGGCTCCATTTTCGGAATCTTTGGAGAGGAGCCTGGGCAGGCCTGGAATGTGAAGGAGGAGCTGAAATATGAAACTCGCAGCTCAGATTGGGAAGAACAGGCTCTTGTTTTGTCCGTGCTGCAGCAGCGGCTGTTTCACATTACAGTGCCTCTGCTAGGCTTCAGAGCTCGTGGGGAAAGAACAGAACTCTCTCTGGGGAGAAAAATAAAATCCAAAGCCAAAATGAAGGATAAGTGTATTCCTATCACCTAAGGATGCTGAGTGCTCTGTTTAACTGATTTGTATGGGAAACTGATGTTGGTCTGCCCCACACTGTCTTGAGAATTGCTGGTGCCTGTGGGTTTGTAGCTCCGCTCCCCTCCAGCACAGCCCCTGTGCTCTTCTGGTGTCCCTGGCAGAGCGGTTCAGCAGCTATCAGAGAGACCTGGACAAGCAGCCTCGGACCAGCTGTTTGTAAAGCTTTTCTACAGCATACCAGACAAAGAAAGCCTCCTTGCTGATGCGCTGGCATAAGGGAAGACAGTAAAATGGTTTTTGTTTGTTTGTTTTTGAATGGGGTGTGTGTGTGTGACTGATGATGGAAGATGCGCTGCTTTTCTTATTGCTTCTGGATAAGTGGCAACTAGCTGTACTGAGATGAAAAAATTGAAGGTCTGCATGAGAGAAGCACGAGTTAGCTGAGAATTTCAGGTATAAGCTAGACAGCTCCAGTGGTGTTCTGCTGATGCAATTGTGAAAGACACTCTGAACTTCAGAGCCACACAAGTCTGGTGTTTTATGTGTCTTCATTTATTGTTGTGCATGTTAAAGATGTTTGCCTGTTGACCTTAGTTTCTGAAGGTAGCTCAACGTGTAGTGGTTACAACAAACAAGTTATGGGAAAAAAAATATTCTGTCTTCATGTCTTCCCTTACTCAGTTCTTCCCTTTTTCTTTCTGTTCATTTGCTATTTCCTTTCTCCCTCTCAGCTTTCAAGATTTTGTTTTGTTTTCCTCACTTGCTGACTTGAAAAGCAAGTTTGAATGTGTTTGATTTCAGAAAACCCATACAAGATTCTGGTGTCTGTCTCAACAGCTTGTAATCGGCATCTAATATTATTTCAGAGATTAGAAAGGACTTTATATATTATAAATATTTATTGGAGTACCTAATAATGATCCAGAAGCCTATTATACTTCCCATGCTTCCTTACTGTAGTTCTTTTCACCTAAGACATTGCTTTAAAACTATCTAAAAAACCAAAATATTGTCTTCAATATTACCTAGATTCTTACATTTCAAATTTTGATATATTCTTATGTTTGATATTTCTTTGACACAAATTGCTCTATGAATAAATTTGAAAGTAAGAAGGGAGGGACTCCAGAGGGACCATGAGCTCCAGAGGGACCTGGACATGCTTGAAAGGTGGGCCGGTGCAAACCTTATGTAGTTCAACTGAGCCAAGTGCAAGGTACTACACCCAAGTCAGGACAATCCACAGCTACAGGCTGGGGAGAGAAGAGATTCAGAGCAGCCCTGAGAAGAAGGACTTGGGGGTGTTGGTCAATGAGAAACTGAACATGAGCCGGCTTCAGTGTGCGCTCGCAGCTGAGACAGCCAACTGTATCTTGAGCTGCATCAAAAGCAGTGTGACCAGCACGTCGAAGGAGGTGATCCTACCCCTCTACTCTGCTCTCGTGAGACCTCACTTGCAGTATTGTGTGCAGTTCTGGTGTCCTTAACATAAAAAGGACATGGAACTGTTGGAACAAGTCCAGAGGAGGGCCACAAGGAT
>WYDI02003652.1:0-21921 GCA_009867235.2 Psittacus erithacus
GCTTGCTCCAAGCCCCTGTGCCCAACCTGGCCTTGAACACTGCCAGGGATGGGGCAGCCGCAGCTTCTCTGGGCACCTTGTGCCAGCGCCTCAGCACCCTCGCAGGGAAGAGCTTCTGCCCAGGAGCTCATCTCAGTCTCCTCTCTGGCAGGTTAAAGCCATTCCCCTTGGCCTGTCCCTACGCCTCTTTGCCTGTCCCTGCACCCCTTGGCTTCTCTCCCAGCGTCAGCTTGGGGTGCAGGCAGAGCAATGGCAGCTCTCCACATGCTGCTCAGCCCTGGAGCACCCCCATCAAGCCTCACTCCTCCGGTGCCCGTTCTCAGTAAAAGCCTTTCAAACGTCACTCACATCTTGTCAAACAAGCAGTAACTGGTGGCAAATGGGAGCTCGAGATGAATTCCGTGCTGTATCTATTCAGCCCCAAAATACATGGGCGATCAGCAGCAAGAGGACATCATCTGAGGTATATGATTTCCAGCAGATTGGGTTTTTAGCCTGTCAAGATCGCTCCAAGCATTTCAATCCTTACTAAAGGGATGTGGTACCTGCAAACGCCTCCTCCCCATCTTTTAACCTTGAAAAAAACCCACCCTGTCTGTTATTTCCCTGCATTTTAATCTGTCCAACACTTCACTATCGCAGCCTGTGATGGAGAGTGACCAGACACGAGAGGGCAGAAGCAGTGAGCCCCAGGAGCAGAGCTGTGCGGCTGCAGGGTGATGTTTGCGGGTGGGAAGGTTCCCCCCACCTCCTTTCCCTCCCTGGCTTTCTGTTTTCTATGGACTGAATTGCTCCGCAAACCCCGGTGTCTTGAGCTGCTTTGTTTCTCAGCATGCAGGTGGTGGCTGGGGCCGGAGGTGCTCACCCACTGATCTGCTCGGTTGTGGAGCTGGAAATGCAATTTGTGCTGCTTCTCTCACTGGCTGCAGCATAACCATAGATGTTGGCAGCTGAAAGGAGATATTCAGTTTCCCAGGGTTTGAGACAGTGTGAGAAATGTCACAGTTTAGTAACGACGCCCCTCTGGGCGCCTGCTTTTGTTGTACCTGGGGGTACAAGCGTGTTTGCAACTAAAACATTTGAGAAAGAGCTAGTTTCAATGATTTGCCTAATACAAATGCTGATGTCGCATCTAGAACTGGGATTCCAGCTCTAGGGACTTCAGGGGAATACCTGCTAGAGAACCACCATGTGAACAATAGAATAGTGGCATCTTGAAGCAGCCTTTGCTGCTAAAAATGTTCTACATCCACACAGGGATGCTTTTGCATGAGGGGATGGTACTTGATTGGTCTTGCTGATAGCTTTGCGTTTGAAGAAGCAGGTTGAGACGTGCCAGAGGCTTTGGGTCCAAGAGCGGGAGGACCCCAGCTGAGACACGTCACCCCTCCGCTCCTTCTGCTTGTTTAACTGGAGTCATTCCAGATGCACCCACACCCCACAGGCTTTCATGCTGTAATGCTTTGGAGTTGTGCCCAAAACGCACTCTGCTTCCCCAGCAGATCAATTTTTCAATGGCCTTAAAAGAACTGAAGTGCCATTTGGCTTCATCAGGATGCTCAGGGTCCAGGAGGGGATGTGTGCAGGGCGATGTCCTGCTGGTGCTGGTGATATTCCATCTCTCCTGGTCTCTCCCACTGGCACAGGCTCCTGCACCCACAGGGAGTGTGCATGCCTTGGAGCAAGGCTCTTGCAGAGATCTTCACACTTCTCTCCAGGCTGTTTGCAATTCATTTCCCCCAGAATTGCCCATCCTGCAAACTCTTCCTTGGCAATAAGTTCCCTTCAGAGCCCTAAGCTGGGAAAGGAGCAAGCTGCCTGTGCCTGGCTCCTTAGTGCTATATCTATATAAATAAGCCCCCTCCAAGACAGAGGAGGATGTGTTACTTCGAGATAAACAAAAAAGATGGGTTTATGGGTTTTTTGCAGGCACTTTCCTCCTGCAGCCCATGGAGGCTCCCAGGTAAAGCTCTTGCAGGGTGGTTCTCCCACCTCTTCCCTTCCTCAGCTCCATTTCTGCTCTGCCCTGTTCAGTGTCTGGTCCCGTTTTTAAGCAGTACTCTAGAAACAACAAGTATGCATTTGTGTCTTTTCTCCTGCCTGGTCATTTCTCCATCCAGCTTACAATTTTTGGTGGCAATTTACCAGCTTTTACAAATTACATTCCTATCTTTTTCTCGGTTATTGTTAGAGAGAAGAAAGTCCCATTTTTCACTGTGATCTTTCAGGTTTCTGCTGTCACTGTATTGAAGACTTCTTCTTTTTATTTGTCCTTAGCTTTAATTTTCTTATCCCTCAAGGGCAGCCTTGGAAATTCAAAGCTGTTCCCTGACTAGCAGCAGATCTGGTATTCTCTCTTGACAGTTCTGCAGCAACTGTCTCTCTCCTTTCCATCCTTCCACCTAAATGACACCCTTTTCTCAATAAATTACCCTTTGTCTTTCAAAGCGACGCTTCCATTTGTGACAGTTTGGATGTATAATAGTTGCGTCCCAGCGGATACCTTCAGCAGTGTCAACTAACAGGCCAATACAGACTCAGTGGTGCAGAAAATAAAGAGATTTATGTATTTGGGGCTTTATTTCCCCCTTAACACTTGTGCTGTGCTCTGAATTGTCAAAGTTTGAGTTTAAAAGTATGTTTTCCCCTCACCATAAATGACTGTCCTGGAATGGAAGGATGGCTGAACCCATGGCAGGGTTCCTGTCTTTCAACATAACATCCCTTGGGGTCCCTAGGAAATGTACCAAGGCAGCCAAGCCCCACCTACGGTAGGGCTTTGTGGTCCTCACATGCTGACCACAGTACATAAAGCACCGAATCCTGCTGAAAGCACGAATCTGGCACCACCAGCAGCACATGCCCAATTCCTCAACCCCATTTTGGGCATTTAGCAGCATTCACACATCACCAGCATGGAGCAGTAGAGGAGCGAGCACCAACCGGTAGGTGCAAGGGGAAGGCAAATGAAAACATCACCTGTGGTAGTGCCCATGGGCATCTTGCATGATCCCTAAACACGTGCAAGTGGCCTGGGAGGGTCTCCCCATCATGTACAGCATGTTCCCAAGTATGCTGGGTTGCTTTGAATGCCTGTAAAACCTTGCATGGAGAGCGGGCGGCTGTGCTGCCAAGAATGAGGAAATCTGTTGCATCGTACTTTCCACTCTTTATGGCAGAAACATGCCTGAAAAACAGCCGACCAACAAAAGGCCTGATTGCTTGAGCTGCAGAGGAAGCACCGATTCTGCAAACATTTCCTAGCAATGACGATGGTGGTTGATTAACGCTGCTGTTCTCATCATCTAGCTAATGGAGGGTAAATGTGCAGAGGGGCTGGAGTAGGCTCTGCTGGAGCAGTGGCTTTGAGGTGTCTCCAGGCCCATGGGTACATGCACACACCCCACACTGCTGGAGGGGAGATGCGGGAGATAAAGCTTGAGAAGATGATGCTCACATGGAGATGTCCAAGCCCAGGGCTGGCAACAAGAGCATCCTCCCCAGCTCATCCAAGCTACACAAAAGCAACAGATTGGACATTTTTGTAGATGTTGTCAAGGCCCAGACCTTGGCTTTAGCAGCCTGGGACTTTCTCCTCACAGCCCTGCACCTTCTGTCTGCTTTCCAAACACCAGACAAGCCAAACATTATTTTACAATCCCAGCATCTGGCACGCACCTCTGGGCAATGCTCTCAGCCTGTCACTGGTGAGATAAATGAGCCCGTTTCAGTGGCCGACTTCATAAAAGTAGATGAAAAGTAGTTAACAAAAGGGTATTTCACAAAGCAGGAATGCAAATGCAACCTCCAAGATAACTAATTAACTGAAGCAGCCATACAAAGGAGAAGCAGCTTCCCATCTGTGGAAATAGATGTCATTTTATAGAGGCTCTAATTAGTTATGCCCAGTCCTGCAGCGTGCTGGCAGCAGTGCGCACAGGCTACCGCCTGCTCTGCAGCTCCTGGGGCCTTTGAGGTAAAGGGGGAGAGCAAAGGCAGGAAAAGAGCTGCTTTATCTTGCAAAAGTCCTTTGTAAGAGCTGGTACCCAAGCAGCAAACAAAGCCAGGGTCAATTTGTGCAACATGCAGAGCATGGCACAGAGCAATGGCAGTGCTGGACCCTGGCTGCATGGCAAGGGTTGGTCCCATCATCAAGTCCTGGCCGCAGGGAGGTCTGTACTTACCATCTCATCTGAGCCCAGAGGGACTTGTGGGGAAGGTTTGCTGGTGAGTGGGGCCCCAGTGGGTTGGTTAGTGGTTACACTGCTGCTGCAGCCTGTGGCTTTTGCATGGTTTGAGTGGTCAGCACTCACAATATGCTTGGGAGGTTTGATTGCTCAGCAGAGCAAGGGGTTTGCCAGCTTTTATTTGGTGGCAGGCAGCCTGTTTACAAATATAGATTTACAGTCACCCTGTTTGAGTTCTTCAAGCTGTTACCCCCTTGACAGGAAACATCCCTAATGGGGAAAATCCCCTCCCAGCTCTTCCACAGAGCAGTTTTTTCTCCCCTTCTCAAACCTTTCCAGCAACTTTTGGGCAGAAGCTTTAGGATTTGATATGCCCCATGCTTTAGGCTGTAACCCTGCTTTAGACCAAGAGCACAGCACACACCAGGGAATGCCAGCACCCAGAGGGAGCATGCTGGGGTCTCTCCTCACCCTGCCACTGCCGCAGCCCCTGCCTGCCCCTTTGGAGTTATTCTCATGCAATGCTCATCTTGTTCTTTGCTCCTCTGCCTGCAAGGATCCCTGCAAACCCTCCAGCCTGCAGTGAGCTCAGCAGGATTAATGCTGGAGTGGGGCATACCATGGGAATTAGTCACCACCGGGACCTCAGTCAAGCGGTTTATTTAATGCCCTTTTCCAAGACATTTGCACTTGCAAGAATGAAGAGTTAGGAGCTCTCTGCTAACAAGCGTGACTCAGAGAAGCTGTGGGCACACACCACCGAAGCGAGAAGTGACTTCACAGTGCCGACACAACGTGGGTGAGGAGGGAGAGGGGCTGCTGGCACCATCCAAAAGAGCCAAAATGAGGCAGTGCTGCATGGGGAAAGGCGCTGCTGGGAAAGCGGGTTTTGATGAGAAAACAAACTGAATGACTTAAATTTGAGCTGCAAACAGCTTTGCTACAGAGGGAAGAGCTCAGACCATCAACCGTGAGAGCCCACCACTGAAACTGCATCCGATGCCTTAGCCAAGGTATGATGTGCCCTGGTAACAGCAACCAGAGTGGCTCTGGCAATCAGTGCACCAAGCAAACCTGCACCCAAAACACAGAGCAGGCACTGCTTTGCTACCAGAGGCCATGCTGCCCCTCATCTTATGTCTCTGTGGCTGCCAGGAACTTGCTCAGCAAGAAGCTTGTGGGACATTGCCAACCCCACTGGAGCTGGCTTTAAACAAAACGTGCCTTTGCCAGATGTTCTCTGTAACTTGCCCCAGTGCACAGGCCCATACATGGGGCATCGAAGGCACAAATCCTTGCAGAAGCCATCTGGGGATTGCCCGTGTCTCTGTGCCAACGATGGCAGGTCACAGCATGGCATCGCCGGAGCTGGGAGGGTTACGGGGAAAAAACCATGATCATTTATTCAGCTTTTCTCAACACAAATCTCTCACTTACATCCAGCATTGGGCTTCCTGGCAATTAACAGATTGGGCATCGTCAGCAGCTGGGTGATGCTGTGCAGAGGGAGGGCATTTGGCAATGCAACACAAGCCTTGAACTTTCTCCGGATTAACTTCCAGCGCGTTACCAGGATGGAGGGGATCAGCTGCCAAGAGGAGGCATTTGGAAATCCTCCCAGCTCTTTCCCAAAGTGGATGAGGAGGAGGCCTCCCCTCTTGCCTCCTCTCCTCTGGTGTCACACAGCATCTCCCCATGACTTGCCCAGCCTGGGCTTGCAGAGGGTTGAAAAGAGCTGCGGGGCTGCGCTCCTGGCTGTGGCTTGTTGGAATAAATTGAAAGGTAGAGGGAAAGTCATTAAGGTCTCCTCCATTAGCACCATTCCTTGCAGGGCTGAGGAAGCTGAGGCTTTGTCAGATCATGTTATCACCGCGGCTTCGCATTTCTGAACCTGGAGGAGATTCTTCCAAAAGCACAACCACCGCCTTGCCTGCTCCCCTTTCAATCTCGAGCTATTTTTATTTCACTCCTTGAGATGAAAGTATGTGTGTGGGAGATATTTACACACACATAAGGTAGAGATGCACATAAAAATAACCTGATGATTTGCAAGACACATTTTCAGTCTCTGTTCCATTAAGGAAGGAAAATGCTGAAGCTGTTGAGACTCGGGGGGAGGGAGGTTGATTATGCCATGGCTCTTGTTGCAGATGCAGCAAGCGTCCTCCTGCCCACAGAAGGCTCTGCTTATTCACAGGTCTGAAGCCTGTGATGGACAGGGTGCCAGTGGGGGGAAGTGTGAATTGGGTCATGCTGAAATTCCTCATGAGAAAGAGTAAAGAGACTTTTTTGACCCTGGAAAGTGTATGGCTTGCTGTGGAGAGAACACAGTGGAGATGAATTCCCACAGAAAACTTCTTATACCCTTATTACATTCCTGGTGCATTTCCAGGTGTGTAACCGCCCGTCTTCACATTGCTTTTGTATTTGAAACCTCTTTTTTAAAGGAAGGAGGAAGGAGAAAGATGAGTGCCTGGTACCACCAGCCACAAGTCGACACTGCCTAGTCTGGGAGTCTGGGCTATGCTCAGGCATCAGGGTGATGCAGCATCTGCTCACCCTGGGGAGTGAGCAGCTGAGGGGCTCACATGCCACCCTGCACATCCCATGGGATGGATTTAGCATCCATTGACCCCAGCAGAAATTTGGGGTCCACTGGGCAAGACCAGCCTCTAAGCAGTGTGTGGAGGGAGTGATCTCACACAGCACGGCAGGCTCAGCCCAGCTCAGGGTGAAAACAAGACAGCTCTTGAACATGTGGCCCAGCAGTGCTATTGGTGTCCCTACAAGCCACAACACGCCAGGACATCGTTGCTGCCCTGCCAGCGAGTGTGTCAGGGGCTGCGCCAGCCAAACCAGCATAGCTGTGCAGAACAGAACATCCTCACTGGCTCCAGCACAGGGAAACACAATCACAGCGCAGAGCCCCGGCAGCAATGTGCTCAGGCTGGCTGCTGCCAGCCTTGTTTTGACTTTCTTTTTAACAGGCTGCCACACACAGCATTCTTGGTGACAAGTGACAGCCTTGTTGCATTAACAGTGCTCCACCAAATGGTATTGCTATTATTATCTGGTTTTGAGAGTATAATGGATAACACGACTACCCCCCTCCAAAATAACCTGGTGTTTGAAGGAAAGATTCAAACTATCTGCTGCACATCTCAAGCTGCGATAACACGAGAAAGCATTGCTGTGTTACACACACCTCACCTGCAGGAAGCTTCCTGCATTAAACCGCAGGATAGAATCATAGGATCATAGAATCATCTGGTAATTGCAGGAAAAGATAACAAGAACAGGCAGCACTCTGGCAAACCTGCCTGGCCAAGGTGGTTTAAAAATACCTAGCCCCAGCCCTCATGGCTTTCTGCAGCTCTGCATGGGAAAGCCCACACTGCTGCTGAGCTGGTGCTCCCTGCGGGCTCACACCACTCAAATAACTGCTGAGATCTCACCCAGGATCTCTTCTTCCAAAACTTAAGACAAATCCCAGCTGGAAAGTGCTCCACTGCACTGGAAAACCGCAGCAACACACCCCACCAGGGACCTCCGTTTCATGTTGAGCGCAAGGATGTCCCACCACCCGCCGGGAGCATCACCCTGTCCTGTGGATGGATGCATCTGCTGTAAGGAATTTGGCAACACTGGAAATGACTTTTAGAAGTGCATGTAAATGAAGCTTGTCCAGAGATGGGCTGAAGGGGCAGCTGCCCCACGTGGACCAGGCTTGGATGGGGCTTGAAGCAGCAGTTTAGACCCAGCAGAAGGTCAGAGGACCGTGGGTGCAGATGCTGCCTGGGCACTGATGCTTACACCATCGGCGCTCACTGGCACGAGTGAGGAGGGAGGTACAGACACCCCTGACATCTCCAGCACATTCTCCTGGGATGTGCAACACAACCGAGGCTTGCATACTTGCTGCTGTTGCTCACGGGATTGCTCTCCTGAGCACCCCAGCCCACCCCAAGGAAACGAGACCTGTCAGAGGAGACAAACCAGCCCACACATGTTTCTCCTGCCGTGACTAAGAGCTCAAATAAACAACCAGGTAAACACACTAATTTTACTTTCAAAACAAAACCAAAAAGCCACAAAGCCCTGTTCTTGTTCCCTGAGTGCAGGCGGGGGTGTAGTTATTGGCGTTTGTCCTCTCGGTGCTTTCGCAAGCTGCCAACGTTTTAAAACCTGGCAGCCACTATAAGACACAGTGACGTGTTCAGCTCAGGAGCAAAAACACTGCTTGCTTGTGCCTGCCAAGAAAGGGAGAAAGAAAAAACCACCTGTAAGGGAAGCGCCTGCTGCCCCACAGAGTGATGCTGGGGGGGCTCCGCAGCCTCGAAGCCAGGGGGATGGAGCCTGTCCCTAAGGCAGCACAGCTCTGGGGATAGCTGGTGTTAGGGTGATTTACAGCCAAATCATCTGTTCTTGCGTTTGGGGGGTTGTGCGTCCTGTGATAAGTGGCTTTCCAAAGACAAATACAGCTCCAGCCATAGCATTTTGCTCCCACTGCAAACCCCAAGGCTGAGCCCTGACACCCGGGGTCTCCCTATGGCTCTTTGCTTAGAAATGGGTTTGGGCAAACTCCCCTCAGAAATCCCAGGCCAGAGAGCAAGGGGGGAGGCTTGTTGGCATTGCCTGCAGTGACCTGGGCTCTCATTCCACGCTGAGGCTTGCTCTGGGGCTAGCTGCAAGGAGCAGCACATCACTCACAACCCCAGAGCCATCACTCCACTGGGTCCAACAGCCTCTCCCCATCACTCCAGGCTCACACCATAGTCACGCAAAGGCCCCAAGGAACCCGAGTCCTGCAACCCCTCCTTGCATCCCAGTACATCCCAACCTCCACAGAGGAGGAGAGAGGAGCCCTGCCATTCCTGACCCTGCCAGGTTCGGGATCTCTCAGCGTTAATTGCCATCAGATGCAGGATTGAGATGAGGCCATTTCCTAAGCAGTGTGCCCATAAGGATCTCACTTGCTCTCTTTGATGACTCCTCTTGTGCCATTTCAGTAGCAGGTGGTGGAAGGGGAAGAGGGGGGAGAAACCTATAAAATGTTTAACATCCCTTTAGCTTCAATTTATCTGCAGAGAATTCAAACAACACAATTTCCCCCACCATCTGGGTGCCACTTTAAAAGACATTTTCTCATATCACTGCAATTTCGGGAAATCTTGTTGTATAGCTATGGAAATGTAAGATGCTTCCCCTAAATTGGGCATCAGTGTAAAGCTTTTTAAAGCTCAGCTGCAGCTTATGATGTATTTTGACAGCTCACAGACGGCTCCTGAGAGACTTTCCCAGTTCCAACACCACCCGTTCAGGGGAGCCCAGCTTTGGGTGCTGCAGTCCCATGAGGCAAAGCTCTCTACTTGGTTTTCCTGTGTTTTGCTTCAGTAATAGGAAGAAGATTCCCTTGCAGAGCTTGGAACCTGCTTGCTAAACACGTGAAGCTGCAGGCTATGCATATGGCACACACAGGTGCGTGCATCCGTGACTTGTATTTCCCACTCACATATCCCACACTAGCTTAGAAACACACTGAGTTACTCCAAAACCTTAAAGAAATCCTAAAGGTCCTTAAAAATGCCCTGCAAGCAGGCAGCCTGGAAGAGGAGAAGGGCTCTGGTGATGTCCTTGCTGCACTCAGCCCTTAGGCAACCCCAACCACTGCAGGAAAGCTGCTCCTTGCAGACAGCCAACCCCAAAGCACAGCTCTGTAGGAGAGGGCCTTTGGTGCTAGTATGAGCTGTCCCCTTCAGTGTTCCCAGCTGCCAGATAGGCAAGAGGGACACCCCAGGCCCCAGCTCTAAGCCTTGGTTTTGCTGAGCTCTGGGATACAGCCTCAACCCCTGCCCACACAAGCAGATCCTCTAATCATGGGCAAACTCCTATGACCAGGGATGCACAGCTCAGCCAACTGCTCCAGCCTTGGGAAAGCTCTTCATCCCTGTCCATCCTTTGCAGAGGGAAAGGCACAGCTCCCACACATCCCAGCATCCTGCTCCCCTCCAGCCTTGCTGACCTCCTCCAAAGCACCCACGCTCAAGCAGTGATTCACAACCAGAGGAAGTGACTGAGGAGTGAATTGAAGGGTTAGCGTGGGTCAGCAGGTGGTTGGTGTTAGCCACCTTGAAGCCTAACGATGACACAAACACAGCAGGAGTAACTCTGGGGCAGCCAGTTCATCAAAGGGATGATCCGTGCCCAGCAGGAGATGGGACATGCAGCAACTGACTGCTCCTCCCCATGCATGGCAGGGTTAGAGCCAGGAGGGTGCTGCTTCTGCCTCCACCATGGAGCTGCTACTGCCCATAGAGCTGTGCTTGCCCTGGCATGTGCTTCAGCATCCCCTGCCTCAGCAGTGAGGTGCACAATCACCATCACTGACCATGCTCACTGGGGTGCTAGGGCAGCACACCAAGACAGCCTCATGCTGTACATGGAGAAGGAGTCACTCCTTCCCATAGGAAGCACTGAGAAGGGAAAGACAGGCATTTGGGAAGAGGAGAGATTTTACTTTAAACCCAGTGGATCTGCTTGTTTCCCCAGGGAAGAGAGCAGGACATTTTCAGCCCTTGAAATACAAGATGCCTCTTCGGATTTGCACTGATACCATCAGAAACCAGCCCTGGGAACTCAGGTGGATGCTGGTTCCCTGGTGTTCATCCCAAAGCTGGCTCCTGTGGATGGAGTTGAAATGCCATGCATGCCTTCCCGGCGCTCGCCCTGATCTTCAGAGATTGCAGTAAATCAGAATTGCTGCAAATTGGCCTCTTTTTTTAGCTCTGGCTTGATGTAAAGAGGAAAACAAACAGAGTTTTAAAATGCAGCTAATCAAGGAGGTAGAGAGGTTAATCCTAGTGGATTAATCAACTTGCAGGAGGACAGGAAGGAGGTGCGGACAGGGAGGAGCAGAGGAGCAGCCAAGCCTGAATGCTTCTACCAAGGGTGACAGCAACTTTCAGGGAGAGTTTGGACACTGTGGTAATGCCTGTTCTTCCACCCAACTGCATCAAGCACGGAGACCACAGAGGTTTGATCTAGCAGCAGCAGGTGAATCCTGGGCCTTAGGTACACCTTTCCTGAGAAGGCATTGAGTCCTTAATGCACTTGCTATCATGCCAGGGGGAGAACAGTGAGCAATGCTGACTTCACCACCCTCACCTACTGTCCATCATCTCCCTTCAGCCACCAAGAGGTGTCCCTGGCTGGTGTTAACCCCCCTGCAGAACTCAGGGGGTGACTGGGAAAGGGGCTTTGAACATGCCAGAGCTTCCCACCATGTCCTGCAAGAAGCATCCCCCACCACAGCTGCCCTGAGCACCCTGCAGCATCCAGCTCCTGCAGCCAAATCCAGGCATCTTCCTGCCCAGTAATCCAAGACATCAGCATCTGCCTCCCAGCACAGCCAGGCATTCTTCATGGGGGAAAGCTTCTTTATAGGCAGCTAATTGGGCTTAGACATCAGAAGGGCTTGAACATCATTTGTGACAGTGAGAGCAAGGAGGTTTAAAGAAGGTTATTAATGGTGTACACTGCTGTATACAACAGCATAATCACCAAAAATATATTAGATCCATTAAGTATCATTATCAAGGCCTGGAGCTAATCATTTAAGCTTAATGAAACTAATACATTTCTCCAGCACCGGCAGTAGTGCTCATTCCTTGCAGAGAAGAGGCAGCTGGGAAGGACTGAGCCATGGTGTCTCAGCAGCATTGCTGCTGACCCTTCCCTTTCTCTTTTCCTTTTCCTCTTTCCCTTTTCCCCTTTCCCTTTCTCTTGTCCTTTTCCCCTTTCCCTTTCTTCATTCCTCCCTCTTGTACTGCAAACCTTCTAGATCATCCTGTAAAGATGACCCTGACCATGGCACCAGCGCCCGTGCTGGATTTGGGCTCCACATTCCCAAGAGCTGAGCCCACTTCCAGGTACTTTCAGAATCAATTCACTCATTTCAGCAGGAAACCTTTTGCTTTAGCAGCCCAAAGACCTGGCCAATAGTGTCCCATGGTGGGGGGGTTTCCTCACCAGTCCTTGGCATGGCTCAGGCTGGTGCTGCTGGTCTTTGCTCCCCAGGACCTTTGGCTCAAGTGTTAACATCATTGAGGAGGACAATGAGATCTCCCAAAACTCCCTTAGCTGGTGTAGGAACAGGGCTCCGGGGTGTCCCCCTCCAGCACTTCCCTGTGCCACCAGATCCCCTGCCTCCCCCTACACCCCCTCTCCCCTCTTTTGAGCATCCCTTTGGAGACAGAAGGAGAAATGACTCTGAGCCGAGGCGGCCGTGATGATCTCACTGCTAATTATGCAGAAAAGCCATTTAGCTGCGGCTGTGCGTGATGAGGATATGACAGAGAGGAACCAAACCCACAGCCACTTTGTGCATCACAAATGAAAGAGGGAAAAAACCACCCTAAAGTGAGTAAACCCAAGCGCCGTGACCTGCGTCTGCCCCTCTGTGAGCCACTGTGCTGTGGTACCCCTCAATGCACTGCCATTAGGGACAGGCAGCTCAGACTGGGAAACAAGAATCCCATTAGCTCTACTTCCCCCTCGCCTTTGTCTGGGTCTGTTTTCTGCCCTGGGCCCAGCAGTGGGGCCATCACTGCGGCAGGACTCACTGCCACTTTAAAGAGGAGCCCGGGATTAGCACTGGCCTTATTAAAATACTCACACCTCATTCTGCCTTCACACTGGAGATGATTTATCTTGATTTATTCTAATCAGTTGTAATTTTTTGTTTTAATGAGCTCTTCTGCAGGCTTTTTGTGCTCCATAACCACCCCCCTCAGCTGCTATAATACTTTTCAAGGAGGTCTTTTAATAAGGAGAGGTTTCCAAGGCCACCTCAGATAGGAAGCTTTTTGTTGCAACAAGAAAGAAGAGAACTAAGACAAGGTTTGCCTCTCCTCCAGGGTGGGTTTGCTGTGGAGCAGCTGGCTGGGAACAGGAGGTTGCACTTCAGCACATCACCCAAATGGCAAGACAGCCCTTAATTACCAGCAGCATTTGCAAGTGGGTTTAAAGCCTGACAAAAGAAAACAAAGAGGAGAAAAGTCTCTTCCCCTCTCCCCTGACTACAGCACATTGAGGGAGGAATTTGTGGCTATGAGATGTTGCAGTGCCCAGAGGCAGCGGCAGCTCCAGAAGGGGTTAGTGATGCTTAACACCAGGGTCACACACACTGCCCACCAAGAGGGTCTGTGCTGCTGGGGCGGGGGGGACATCAGGCTTGAGCCCCAAAGTACTCCCAAGATGGGTACAGGCAGAAGCATCCAAACCACGATGCTGTAGCACCCCATTGGCATTGCTTCATCCACAGACGTCTCCAGGGTAGGCAAAGCTTCAGGAGCTTCTTGGTCTGCTCCCAGGGGTGGCTGTGCTGGTTCATGGCCATGAGCTCCTGCAGAACCTCCTGGCCTTTGATTTAAAAGGGACAGAAAGGCCGTCTGGCCAGCCAGGGTGTGTTATATCTGTGGCACTGGATTCTCTCATTAGAGAAAAGGAGAGGTTTTGCTTCTCTGAGCCCCGCAGCCACCATGCACCAAAGTCTTTTCTTTGGGGACATCCAAAAATCAAGCAGATGATGCTTTGCAAGTAGAGACCAAAGCCACAGCAAAGCCAAGCCTCCAAACAGCAGAGAAACTCCTAAAGAGGAACATGAAAAACCCCGAATGACCTCGACTTTAGCAGAGAAACAGCTGGATGGTTAAGGGATGCTCTCTGGGGGAAAAGGGACTGGCTTGCACCGAAGGGGCCTGGGATTGTGTGAGAAACTGCAGGAAACCCTCGGGAAGCCAGGGAGCTCTCTGGGAAGGAAAAACACCCTCAAGTGTTGTATCAACCCCGCTGTGCAAACCCAGGGAGGATCTGCAGCAATAAGAACCAGCTGCCGAGCCTGAAGGGTCTGAGGGGAGAACTGCGGCACAGGGGTCCAGGGAAGAGGACGCAGAAGGAAAAGAGGCTGAGCTCTTGCTCAGAGCTGTGCAGAGAGAAAGCAAAAACATCCCCATCAGCCAAGAAAAGGGTCTGTGGCCACCCAAGGACCCCACAGCATCATCCATCAGCGTGCTGGGAGCGTGTGCGAGGCATCAAGGGCATCCCTGCAGGAAGAGCCAGTAAGCATGTCCTGATGGTGGGCACACATGGGTTCAGGAGCGATGCTTACCCAGAGCAGAGCTGGACACAGCTTTGGGAGCTGCTGTGCCAGCTCTTGGCCATAGCTGGCTTCTTCCATGGGTGGTAGGGACCCTTCCTAAGGCCAGCTCGGCTCTTCCAGGAGAAGAACCTGGGCCTCTGGAGACGCGTGGTGTGTCCGGGCAGCTCTGGAGCTTCTTGTGGATACTTTACCCTGCTCTGCGAGCCGCAGCCAGAATAAATCAATTCAGCTTTTGCTTCCATTTTAGGAAAATCAGTCCTCTGGGACAGGCTGGGAGCCTGTGCCCTGCGAGGAGCACGTGGGGTATAAACCAGCACTCAAACACTCAGCCCCACGGAGCGCCCCTTTGCTGAGGGACAGTGGTGGAAGCAGCGGTACATGGCTGAGTGGTTCATTCAGCCTCCTGCAAACCAAGCCTCTGCTGCTGAGCCACCGGCAGCTCTCCCAGGGCTTGGGTGACCTTATCCTTATCTCCTTGTGTCCTTCAGCCCCTCTGCAGCCAGCGGCTGGCTCTGGATGGCTTCCCATGACACAGCCCCCTTATCTCCTGGCGCCTCATTCCCTGTTCCCAGCCCTCCCTATCAGCGCATCCCAGCGCAGGGATCACCACTGCAGAGCAGTTGGAAACATCTTTCCCAAAGAAAAAAGGCCACGTTTCCCTCCAGCTGCCCGGGAAACCTTTGCTGGGGCTTAGAGCTGAGCTTCCAAGCTCATGGTCCTGACATGCATCATGAGATGCTCAGCTCCAACCCCAGCATCTCTCCCCAGAGCAGGCACACCCCTCATGCTCCTTGCCCTGGCTGCTGCCTGGGCAGCAAGGCACATGCTGTGGCAATAAAGAGCCAGCATTAGGACTGCTTAGTGACACCAGCTCCTTTCACGTGTGGTTGTGTGCTTGCTTTCTCCTTAGAAAGAAAAGGCTGAACTCTTTCAAACACCTCCTCTCCGGTCCCCGGCTGGGCGCAGCCCTGTGCCTTGCACCAGCCTTGCTCCCAGAGCAAGATTTGAAAGGCCTGATTAGGATGGCTCCTCTGCCTCTTTTAGCAGTGAAAGTCATTTGGCTTTGAATGATGTGGATATTGATCAGTCTAATGCTGCTCCAGAAGGAGAATTAAGGGAGCACTGGCCTCCTGGGATGGTTTGGATGGGGCCATTGTAAAGGTGCTGCTGGAGCTGGGGTGCCCTGTGCAAGGCAAATTGCTGATAAACACGATCCTGCCCCTTCAACATGTGAGAGGGGTCCCAAAATGCCTGGTCCTGGGGGTTTCAGTCCCTCCTGAGCCCCCTCAGCCTGCAGGAAGCTTGCTTCTCCCCATCCAGAGGAGCTCGACCACAGCCACATCCCACACAGCATCTCCCTGTTAGAGCCAATATTAAGCTATAAACACAACGCGTTATGACACCACCCGATGCAGTGTAATTGCTCTAAACCCATGAAATGGAATGTAATTGGTGGAGTGGCCATTACAGGGTCTCATGGCTCCAAGCCATGATCTCACACACAGGCTGAGGAGGAGCAAACAGCTCCCACTCCCCACTGACCCAGGCTCTGCAGCACCCTGGCACCCCAGAAGCACACGTTTCCCACCCCATCCCCTGCAGACACAGGGGAGATGCTGATGCTGACAGGCTCCACTGTTTCCAAACTCGTTTTTCCCTTTGCAGGAACACCGGCAGGGATTATTTACTTTAAAGCCTCCTTCACTGCAATGATCAGGTCATGCTTAAAGAAAAGAAAACAGATATCCACTTACAGCTATTTCATTAGCTTGTGATACTCCAGACAACGCAACGGCTTGAGAAGCTGCACAGGTCCATGCACACTGCCTGTGTAAGAGGTCTTCAGTGCTAATTGTCAATGCCAACCTCAGCCATTAAGAAATTACTGCTAATGCATCTTACAGCAGCCTTTATAAGATGCTATTAAAGAAGTCAGCAGACCCAAATAAACCAGGAAGCGATCACAAAACCAGCAACCTTCCCCAGACTGCAGGACCAGCAGGAGAGGAAGCAAAGAGCCAGCACCTGCCTGTAGCAGCCCTTACCTGTGCAGCAGCTCCACGGTTGAGCCTGGGACCTCCCCATATACCCTGTGGCGGGAGGGGGGCTCAGCTGCAGCCAGTTTCCCCCCACAGCCAGTCCCCTGAGCCCACAGTGGGCACCATCAGCATCCCACAGCTGAGATCCCAGGGATGCTGTGGGGCTGCATCCATGGTCTTGCTCCAGGAAGATGCACGTGCTTGCCGTAGGATCCTTCCCATGAAAAGTGCATTGAGGGGATGGGGGCAAAATTGGGGCTGGGCCTGGGGATTTTGCCAACAACAAAAGGAAATCATCCTTTGCAGAAGAAGAGGAGGGACAGTTTGTGCAGGAGTGGTGTCACCCATGGGGCACAGTGGTGCTAAGCGGCGTGAGGACAGAGCTGGGGCTGTGACTCATGGCTTTTCAGCTTCCCATCCCCGTGTGGGGATTGCGTTTCAAGGGTTCTATTTTATTCATGAAACTCACTGTGCTCACAGCCCTGCCCGGCAGAGCCATCCTGGCTGAGTCCAGGCCTGGCTCCCACTGATGTGCACGGGGTGCCAAACACACGCATCCCAGTATAAACAGTATTAACCATTAAAACCAGGGCGATTGTCCCCAGGCTCCCCTGTGTGACCCGCTGTGAGGTACCACTGTGGCCCAGTAACAGGGTTTACACCACGTGATGGGCTGTTGTTGGAAACCACATCCCGAAGGAGCCAGGCCCGGGCATGTGAGGTTGTATTTTTAACTCCCAAGTCCTGGTGACATGGAAAACTGAGCCCAGGTGCCACAGGGATTGATGGAAAAACTCCTGCTGCCCATTGGCACCTCTGAGCACTGCAGCGCGTTGGCACTTCTTACCTGGTGCTTTGCCCCTGGCAATGGCTTTAAGGTTGTGTGTCCAGAGCCTCATGGAAACCATTTGCCAGTACCATTAGCTGGGAAGTGCTTCCCCATGGAGCTGCTGGTGGGGAGCTGGATGGAAACAGGGATGGTGCAAACCCAACTTTCCAAGCTCGGAGGTTTGAGCATCCCCAAGCAGGAAGAACGTTTGCAACCCCTCAAGAGGGTAGGGAAAGGATGAGCCCATGGTCCTCACTGGGCCTCCCTGGCATGCTGTTAGCCAGGACTTGGCACTCCCAGGCTGCAGAACAGCCAATGCTTCAGCTGCCCATCAGCACAAACATCCCCACGCATCTCTCTCCTCCTTCTCCCCATGGGCAGCACCAGTGCCAGGCTAGGAGGCGACGTACGGTGACATCCCCCTGCTCCCCCCATAGGCTCAGCTGAGACACGCAGAGGCTAAGAACATCCACTGGGTTTTATTCCTCAGGTGTGACACGTAAAGGCACAATTCCTCCTTGGAAAAAGATAAAGAGCAAAAAACCTGAACGGAACACGGAAAACCCCAAACCAATGTTCAGAACACGCAGGCGGGCGGCGTTCCTCGGGACAGAGGCCGTGCCATCCAGCTCCGCTGCCGGATGCGCATCCTTCGCAGAGATATAGTTTATAAAAACAAACCCCAAAACCTACAGAGGAGGGAAAGACACAGAACTGTGGGAACCCACATCAACGCTAGAGGAACAAAAAGGGCCCTTTTTATGCTACTGTCATAAATATCCCATCCGGGCGACGTGGAGCAAAACCCAGCCATGAGGAGAACACCCGTTCTGCTCTGCCCCATGGGCACAACACCTCTACCGGCTCCTCAGACCACTACAAGCCCTTGGGGACGGTGGCCTGGCACCCTGTGTGCGCCCTGGCTCTCAGCTGGTCCCCCCCGGGGTGGCGGGGGCTGCTGCCATCACCCTTGAGCCAGAGGCGGTCCAGACGCCGCGCCGCAGGGGACCAGGGAGCGGGGATCCGGGAGGGAAGGGGAGAGGGGAGGAGGGATGCAGGGATGCGGGAGGCTGCTCAGGCGCACGTGGCCTCCTGGCTCTCGACGGGGATCTCGCTGCCGCAGCCGCCCTCGCCGTGCTGCTGGTAAGGGGGGATCTGGGGCGCCTCGATGATCAGCAGCCCCTCCGGGGACAAGGAGGCGAAGACCGTGATGGGATCCACCTCGTAGGGCAGCCTGCAGGATGGGAGGAAGCATGGGATGGGTTAGGAGCTGGGGCTTCATCCCTGGGTACCACCAGTGCGCACCCAGCAGCCCCCAGCGCGGCGCTCGGCAAAGGCTGTGTCCTTACTGGAGCGCCTGGGAATGTGCCGGGGACATTGAAAGCGGCTCCCGGCCCCTGCGGGCTCTGTTTAATCTCCCCAGCACATGTGTTTGATGGGATGTCACCCGCCCAGGAGCAAATCCTGCGCCGCCGCAGCGGCAGACACAAGCCTTGCCCGTAAAAGGAGCCGCCGCGGCTGCCGAGTGCGAGCAGGAGGGAGCTGGTGCTTGCCTCAGCGCTCCCATGGGATGCACAGTGCTCCTCTGGGGTGGAAACGCGAAGCTCCGGCTGAGGAAACCCTTCGTGTTCCCAGGGCTTGGCTGCTTCTCCCTTTTAACCCTGCGAGCGCTATGGCCGCGGGTCAGACCCCCCTGCACGGGTGAAGCCTCCGGACTTGCCTTTCCTCCCTGCCCTTTGCTGCTGTTGTTGCCAAACTGAGCCATCGTGGTGAGTCAGCGCGATAGCAGTCTAACTGACATCATTCAGGTAGATGGAACATAGATACCCTCACACACAGGGATGTATTTTGGGGCTGAGGATGGTGTCAGCCCATCGTGCCCTTCTGAGCCCCAGGGGATGAGCTGGCACCATGAGTACCCCCCCCAAGCTTCCTGTGCCCTGGCTGGCTCTAAACACAGCCCTGGGCCTCGAGGAGAGTGGCAAAGCACCCAGAAACAGCTCTGCTCTTCTTTTACCTCCCTTGGGGGATCACTGAGAGGCCTGAACCAGGCATGAGCTGCCAAAGGGCAGGTTTTGGGGTGAAAACAAGCACAGGAGCCCCCCTGCCTGCATGAGGCAGGGCACTGGGACTGGCACAGCTCAGCCTGCAGGGATGGGGTCCATAGCAGGACAGTGACATTTGGGTGCTGGTCAAAAGGACGTGGCAGCCCCCGCTGCGTCCCAGCCCCTTTGGCTGGATGGTACTCACTGGATCTTCTTGGTGAAGTTCTTGGAGACGATCCCTCCTTCCACCTGCTGCTCCTCGTGCTTGCCTGTGAGGAAGGGAACCCCTCGTCACCACCGCACCTCAACAACAGAACCCAGCACCAAGGGTCTCAGAGGAGTCGTTTCCCTTCCCTTCCCTTCCCCTCGGCAAACCCTTCCCTCCGGGAGCCTCTCCTATGTGGGGCAGGAGAAGCCGGACACAGCACACCCGGATGTGTGTGTCACCCATGGGGCACAGTGGTGCTAAGTGGCATGAGGACAGAGCTGGGGCTGTGACTCGTGGCTCCACACACCAGTGGGAGCCTGGGGTCTCACAGCCTGCCAAGAGCTGGGCCTTAAGGAAAAGCCCCCACATGTAGTCAAACCTTTGGAAGCAGCAGCATCCCCCCTTGTCCTGCTCCCCAGGTTAAGCTCCCCTGCATCGCGCCATCAGGATGCGGCTCCCTGTGCCTGGAGCATCTCTGAAGTTAAAACCAGGCTGCCTGGATCCCCTTTGTCCAGTGGGTTGTCCCTATACGATGCCATGAGCCACGGACCCGGCTCGGGGAGGGGGATGCAGGATGCGAGGGCTGGGCTGAAGGGATGCTCCTGGCACCATCCCCACCAGTAACCGCATTGTTAGGGACGTGCCTATGGCCTTCTCATCCCCACGCTGGGGTCTTTCCTCTGCCCCCCGCTTCCCAGCACCGGCGCTGCCTCTCTGTTGGCCCTATTGAAGGATGTCTCCCTCCGCACCGGCCTCACCCCAGCTATAATTAACCTAGCCAAGCTGGGGCCCCTCTTGGCAGCTCACTGCCGGGCGCTGCCGCTCGCCCCGGTGCCTCCCCGCACGTTCACCCCACAGGAACCTTGTCCTTCTCATTGCTGCAACCAAACCACCACGGGTTTATGAGCCAGGTTCCCCCTCATCGCACCCCAAAACTGCCCCAAGCCCCCGGCTCTGCTCCCGAGCCGCTGCTGACTTAAACCAGAGGTGATCCGTGGCAATTCCTTGAGCCAGGACCCTCCTCCTGCCCCATCCTCCTCAGCGCCTTCGCCCTCACCTGACACCTCCACGTAGCCATCCTTGGTTTTGACCGTGAGCTCCTCGGGTTTGAAGCTGTGCACGTTCACGCACACCTTCCACGGCTCGCGGGGAAACGGCGCGGGGCTGCGGCTCTCGGGGTAACCCCCGAAGTGGGCGCCGTAGCTGGGGGCCATGGTGGAGGTGCGGGCCATGCCCGAACGCAGGGGACCCGGCCAGGTCGTGGTGAGCCGGGGCCGAGCCCAGTCGGGCCAGTCCGCGGTGAGGTCCCCGGAGAAAGGCGACATCCCGAAGTCATCGTCCAGCAGCCGCGAGGTCAGCCCGGGCTCCCGGAAAGGGTCGCGGACGCTGCGCCGGCCCGGGTAATGGCAGGAGAAGGGCATCTGGCTATCGGCCATGGCTGCCTTCAATGGGGTCCGGATGGGTCCCCTCCGGGGCTCTCCCCCACTGAGCCTCAGCCCCTACGCGGTTGCTCCTGGCTGCGAACTTCCCTGCGGAGCCCTTCCCGGAGGAGACGCATCCACCCCGGGCGGGACGTGCGCGCCGCGGGGACCCGTCCCCTCCTTCCCTGGCACCGGGTGAAGGACGAGGTCGCGAATCACCTCGGGGCTGAATCGCTGCGAGCCGGAGCAGCGCTGCACGGGACGGAGAACGCTCAGCGGCCGCGGGAGCGCGCTTCCTGTCTGGCCGGGATCCCAGGCACCGGGAGACGGGAACCAAAACTTAGCGACGATGGGGGGGGGTGATGGAAAAACCACCCCAAAAGCCCCGAATATCCCAAGGTCCAAGAGCGCGCCCCCCCCCTCTCCCTCCTCAGCGCTTTATGCGCGACTTTCCCCGCAGCTCCTGGACGAGAGCTGCAATAAAAGCCTGAGCTCGGAGCCGAGAAACTTCTCCAACCTTCCAGCCACCGGCCGAGCCCTATTTATACGGGTTCGGGGGGGGCGGGGGGTGTTTTGCAATCCCTGCCCCGTCAGCCGAGTATTTTGGAGAGGATGAAACAGCCGCGGAGAATCCGGGCTGCGGCAGCTGCCCCCTGCGCCCAGCCCAGGCACCCAAAATAGCCCCGAGCTCAGCGCCCGCTGCCTCCAGCGCAGGGTCACCCGTTAAAAATACCCCCGGTGGGGCCGGGCCCCGCACTGTAAATCATGAGTGTGTGTCCCCCCCGCGCCAGCACGGAGCCACTGTACTGGGAAATGGGTCACTGGGGGCACCTCCAGCGCGGTGCTGTGAGGGTGCGGGTTTGGGGGGTACTGGGGCAGGTGAAGGAGCCCTTTGTGGCCACTGAGTCGCATTCTGGGGTGGGTTGGGAAGGACCTTGAGATCATCCAGCTCCAATCCTGCCACGGGCAGGGGCACCTTCCACTAGAGCAGCTTGCTCCAAGCCCCTGTGTCCAACCTGGCCTCCAACACTGC
>WYDI02003654.1:0-40487 GCA_009867235.2 Psittacus erithacus
GAAAGTTGGGGCTGTTCAGCCTGGAGAAGAGAAGGCTGCATAAAGACCTCATAGCAGCCTTCCAGTATCTGAAGGGGACTTATAAGGATGGTGGGGAGGGACTGTTCATTAGGGACTGAAGTGACAGGATAAGGGGTAATGGGTTCAAACGTAAACAGGGGAAGTTCAGGTTAGATCTAAGGAAGAAGTTCTTTACTGTGAGGGTGGTGAGGCAGTGGACTGGGTTGCCCAAGGAAGTTGTGAATGCTCCATCCATGGCGGTGTTCAAGGCCAGGCTGGACAGAGCCTTTGGTGGCATGGTTTCGTGTGAGTTGTCCCTGCCCATGGCAGGGGGGTTGGAACTGGATGATCTTAGTGTCCTTTCCAACCCTAACTATTCTATGATTCTATGACTCTTTGAATCATTCCATTGCTGCGATTCACCCTCTTGAACTAGGGTCCTGGCTCATAACACTTACCACTTTGACAAGATGTTTTCTATTGTTTTCTGCAAAACTAACAGGAAAGTAGCTGTTCTACATTGCTCTAGCATCATGAATGAATTACTTGATGACTAACTTTCCCACTCCATCTGCTACATGCCCTCTTCCAGAATATGTGGTTTCTCCTTTTTAACTTTTTCTAAGTATTGCAGTGAATTTACACAAAGAATGCTCTTTGTTTCTTTGATCAAAAGGCCATTAACACAAAGCATTCATAATTGTCTTGGATTTTGGAGTTCACATATATTAAAAATCGAGATGCAGCACAGCCCAAAGGGAAGACCTGTAATGATATTCTCCGCTGAAAATAGCAGGGTGCTGATGGGTATCTTTGAAAATGTTCTCTCAGATCAACTCACTATGTTTTCAAATGCCTGCATTTATATAAAAGCCTAATGTTTGGAATTACCTCTGCAGTGACTGTGAAGTAGCACAGAGAATGCTTTGGTTTAATGAATAAATCTGCTTGCAAGAAAAAGAGGTAGTGTAACCCCCCAAAATCCATCTCCCTTAGGGCTGATATTTAGTGTACCCAAGGCACACCCAAACAATTAACCTGGCCTGCTTGTACCTGCCACTATCACTCAAAAAGAGATCTGAAAGGGGTCTGTGGTGGATTTACAAGAAAGTACTCCTTCCTTTGCTTGGGTTAATGATCACTCCAAAGCCTTTATCTGGTTTTGTTGTCAGACTAATGTCAGTCCATGTCCAAGGAAAAAGACTTGGCGCATTGTAGGAAGAGTTTAGGGTAGCATAAAATGCCTGAGCTCTAGAAATGTCAGCCATCTCTGAAAGGTGTGAACACTGCCTGCTTTGTTTGTCTTCCTAAAGAGATAAACTTTAAATGGAGAGGAAAAAAGAGGCAGAAATAATTCCAAGGTAACATATTAAAGGTGTCTCAGCTGATGCTCTTTTCAGTGCCTTAATGACAGGCTATGTCTCACTGCAAAGCTGTACCTTCAGAGCTGTGCAGTCCCACAGGCTTTTACAGCACTGTTTTACTGGGATGACTTTAGGACCTTTAGGTGTCACAGGTGTATGTCACATGGTCTGTGGGTATTTTCCTTGACAGTGGAGCAAGCTGGAGGCAGCCTGGGCTGCAGCTCATCCAGAGCTGACGGCATTATCTGCTCTGGGCCACCCTGTATTGGATAATAACATTTGGTTCCTTATAAAGAAAGGTCACATGGCACCATTATTCAGAAATCAAAGATGTAAATAAATTAGTATGGTGAAAGGGAACCTACTATGGCTAGGAAACATTCAGGTCAATCCTGATGATTTACCACCATAAAGTTATAGTGTATGCACATGATGCCACTTGGAGAAGACATTCTTAAATTGACTGTGACCTTTGTCATTCATACCAACCTAAGAAGTCCTTATAGGATCTAGTTTATGACTATTCTACTTATTTTAGGATTTTCTGGGTTTTTTTCCTTATTTTGGATGAGAAGACTGTCTACATGGAGAAGCATACTGTGTACTTTTTATTATCATAATCATTTCTGTGCATGTACAAAAGTATTCCCATCATAACAAAGAAGGATTTGCATGATCTTCAGCGGATTATAAACAGATAAACCTAAAAATGATCTCTCTTCAGCTCTTTTTTAGGGTTAAAGCTGTTTTACCCTAAATAATATATCTCTTCTTGGAAAATATTGGATAAGAATGGACTTGAAGAGGTCCAAGTTATCTGCAATGTGAAAAGCATGCGCAGTACCACTGAGGTCCTTAGAGCTGATGGGCTGCAAACTTGTCCTGTGACCTGAGTTTCCAGAAAAACATGTGGCTCTCAAACACAATGAAGGATTACAAGGTCACTCTTCAACCTCGCTGGGGATTTGTGAGCATCTAATATGTTCATCATTTGCTTTTCATGTCAGTCTGTTCACAATTGAATGAAAAATTTGTCTGTTCATCTTGTCTGATTCTTTGTCTTCAGAATCTGGTATGGGACGAGTCTCTCAGGAACAGGACTGGCTTCATAGCTAATGCTAGAATATTGATTTTTGTGTCCTAGAACCCATGGCGGTAAAAATGAGAATTCTGCATGAGCTGCTCAAGTAAACAACTATATATATAGTGCTTTCTCTATATATGCATATGTATGTATGCATATATATCTATAATTTACATAACACCAGTGTATACAATATATATTTGTATGTACATGTATATACCAATATGTATTCATTCAAAGAAAAATTGTTCTACACTGGTTTCACATTGCCAGAATGATGTTTTACAACATGGATATTTTATATTTGAGCCATTCAGAGACTGGCACTAAGAAAAAGCCTTATCTCATGAAGAAAGTGTATGAAATACAATCAAGTTTCTTTTACACATACCTATCTGCACTCTAAGTGAATGTACAAAGGGTATGTTTTGATGAATGAAGCCTTTCATTTTTCTTCTGAATGGACGTTTTGTCTATTACCCCACAAGAGGGCAGCAAAGGAAAATGGTTGCCGAAAGGCAAGACAAAAACGTTCAAGGGCATTTAAGCATTTAAGTTTCCTACTGTGCTTAATAAAATCCTGCAAATACCATTGTGTGGGAACTAGGAGAGCTTGCAGAAAGCCACCTGCTGAGAGAAAGAGCATTCAAATACTCTTCAAGCTTCCCAATCTATAGAGAGCTTGATGAAGTTACTTGCTACTACTTTCAAATATGCTCCCCAGTCATGTGGTAACAGCACAGCAGCAAAGCAAGGTCTCCTGGGCTTCAGCATCCTAAACGCTAGTGCTAATTGCTCTATTCTCACAGAATTTAAGTGTTTTCTCCCAAATCCTTCCTTCTCTTTCTAAACCAGTATTTGCCTGAGGAAGCACTGACACAAATGGAAGAACAACCTGATGACAACAAAACTATCACGCTTTTGACAGTTTTATCCCAAGATCCCACCTAAGAAAAAAGGAATCCTGATATGTTTTGTTTTGTTTGTTGGGGGTTTTTTTGTGTTTTTTTTTGTTTTTTTTTGTTTTTTTTTTTAGTTATTTAATGGCCTTTCCTTGGGCTATTTAAGCAGAAGTTAGGGTGTTATACCTGGTTTGAGTTGCTGGGGGAGTGTCTGTGTGCTACAGTGACTGCGCTGAATGCAAATAGAGATTTAGTCAAAGAAGTGGCTCTGTGCAGCATCCTGCATTTTCATTCATGTTTTGCAGGGCACCAGCCTGTTAGTTACCTTTAAAATATACAGGAGAATTTTCCCATTTCAAATGCTTCAGCTTCTAAATAAATGACAAACAGAAGGCAGAATTAAAAAATCTAGCATAGGAAAATGAAGGCATCTTTCCAAAGGCTGTATCAGAGCTTGGATGTGGACCCAAATCTCAGTCATTCTATAGCCTCAGGATTGGAGCATTTTCTGCTACTGCTGCTGCCATATTGTACCTAACAGAAAGTGTGCTCAGGGTGGTACTGGAACACAAGTAAGAGGGACCACACGGGGACAGATTTATTTGTTCAAAGCAGGATCCCATTTCATGCTGGTTGCTTCCAGTGAATGTGGTCGAATGAGCTGTGAAATACAGCAAGCCACAAGTGCAACCCAAAGCATTACAATTTAGCTGAGGCTGAGAACACAGGTAAACTATTGTTTTAAAGGATGCCCAAGAGTTATTTACTCTGGGTGCAAAACCAGGCATGTGCCTGATTGCCAGGAAAGAAACCTGAGCATCTGCCCCAGGTGAAGCACCAACATGCTCCAACCTGCTGCTTGGATGGAGAAGTGGACTATGTCCCCACCACCATCTGTGGTAGAGGCCATATGGAGATGATGTCTTAACAGGGACTGGGGAAACTTTGGCTATCTAGAAGGTTGCCCTAAACCAGATTGCTACCCTTATTTGCCTCTGTCTCCCTCCACCTTTTGCTGCAAACCATCCTATTTCTGATTTCCTAGTGAAGCCCTCCTCCTCAGGCTCAAACTGGAAGTGATAACCGTTGTGCCTCCTCTGCTGCTACTCACAGGCTGACATGGTCCAACATTCACTGCAGAGCATCACACTCTACACATGGCTGTGATCAGCAGGCTGTGTCCTATTGGGGACCTGCTTGCAGCTGTGCTAAACTGTTCTCATTACATCTGCCTGGTACCAGGACACCATCTCTTTATGTGGTTATTGTGTCATGTTTCTGTTATGGTTTGCATAGGGCGCATGGTCCTGTCCCTTCAGGGTTGCAAGAATCAACTCTAAATCTATTCCAAGGCAGAAAAGACCCTGGACAAGCCCTGGATATGGCCAAAAGAGAAACACACATGGAATACGACTGTACACTTAGTGTAACACTTGAAAACAAGGGAAAAGAAAATATTTTCCATGCTAAACTGAATGTCTAAAATAGTAAGTACTGACCAGCTCTCCTGAGCTCTAGCAGATGGATGGGCTGCTGTTTTTTTAAGGCACTGTGAATCTCTCCAAGCAAAATGCCACTCTCCTTTATTCTGAGCTGGAAGAATAATGAAAGAATCAATCAAATCCTCTAACAGTGACAGAAAACAGACAAAAATCCATATGAGTCTTTTTTGAGACTCCTCAGGCAGGAACACTTCTATAAAGGCTTGTTTATGGGGAGAAATAAAAGTTTGACAGATGTGTGGTCAGTTCAACAAATCAGCCTGTAAAAACCTTGTATTCTATCTGAAGTGACACAACCTGGTTCTTTAGGTCTAGGTTAGGATCAAGGACCTGAAATGCAATTTTGACTCTGACACAAACAAATCAAGAACCATCAAACAAATCCCTCTGGTGCTTAGGGCTTCTCATTTCCTTTCCTATTCATCCCATTTGTCTACTTTGGTAGAAACCTTTCAAGGCTGTCACTATAGACATGCTTTCAGCAGTTGCAAGTGAAGTAATTAATACAACCTGAGACCTACTCAGGGTGTCTTGTGTAGTTCCACCATGCTAGGTCTGTGTGGAGTGATGGAGACAGGGGGTACCAAGGAAGCCTCTCCTCCTTTAACAGTGCCTTCTGGGGTGGTGCTGACACTCCACTTGAGGTTGCAGTAATGCAAGAATATTTCCCCTTATCCACAGTATCACTGCACCTGGACCTATGTTTGATAACATTTTCAGGGGCACTGAAGAGATGGGTAACTCTATTTACACCATATGGAGTGAATCAAAGTGGGATTTCAATCTTAGCTACAGATTGTATTACAAATCAACAGGTGTCTCATATAAAACAGAGTACAAGCCAGACAGCTTGGATGTTGCATTCTGTTCATGTAAAATAATGCTTTGGAGAATATAATGCGTAAGGTAGAGTTTTCAGAATTTTCTAGTATAACAGCTCCCTTAGAAAGAGGTTTTTAATATTAACCTTCCTCTTTAGCATTAGAAAGTGCTGGGCTATGTATTACATAAGGTGAAACTACTAAGCAAGTTTTATTTCTCCCAAGTGATTGAAATGACCTCCGAATGACTGATGGCACTCACTTGGCTGGGTCTTAGGCTATGTTCTCCTGATCAGAGATAACAGAGGTCCCAGCACTTCCTGGGTCACAATATATCAGGAGGGTTGTTTTAAACAAACAGGTACTACTTTGCAATTGCCAGGGATTATCAGCAAGCATCCAGCCAGTGGCAACTAATACCATTGTGGAGAGCAACAATTTGTGTAGCTGGAGCACAGCTGTGTTGACTGCTGCAGCATCTTGTGTTAGACATACAGAGATATACACATTGGATTGCTGCAATTTTATGAAGTTCAGGGCTTACCCAGGTCCAACAGGAAGAATGGTGATATCCTGGGTGTTGTTGCTCACTGTTACTTTCATTTCAGTTTTCATGGCACATCTAACTGCTCTGTAGGACAAAGATACCAAACCAAAACATATTACAGGCTGAAGGGAAATATAGGAAATGCTGGGGATTGCTAGTAAAAATTCAGGTTAGTAAAACCCATCTGTTCTCCCTATCCCCCTCCTTCTTGTTTCAGTTCCTGTCCCATTCAAAGCATGATGATTTCACATCAAAACCACACATTTTCCAGTTGATATGCCAGTCTTCCGTAGGTTAGATTGAGCCCCACAGGCGACCTGAAAAACCTCAGAATTGTTATGTGACCTTCTGGGAAACCGATGTGATTGTTAGCAAAGTCAGATGATTTCCATGCACATTAATTTGCACTCAAAACTTTTGGCTCAGCTATAAATACTTTAGCATTATATTTTTAGACGTATCTGCCTTCCTTGTTCCAGGCAGAGGGTGTAGAGTGTGAGAAGAGCATCTGACGCTTGTTTGTTAAAGGCCCACGTGAGTTAAATGCTCCTTTTAAAAAATGGTGCACTGTAAGGACAAAGCAGCTGACCTTTCTGCACATTAGCATTCTGTGCTGGTAAAAGAGTGAGTGCTATTTAAGGGTGGCACAGGAAAGCAAGGAAGAGGGAAAGTTGTTCATAGGTACCTAAACAACGATTACAGAGTAAATGGATCTCTCAGAAAATGCTGAAAGGGTTTCTAATGGTGGCGGTTTTCCTCTGTGAGCAGCATGACAGTTTTTCAAATGAATTCGACTGCAATAGTAAGCAGATGTGATTGTTTTCCAGGGCCATTTTTAAGACAATCCTACCGAAATTCTCTGATTATTTTTTTTTCCCAAGCTCTCTGCCTCCAAAAAGAGATTCCATTGTCTCTTTTCAGTTCTACTCCCCCCAGCTCTCTCCCCTTCTTACGTGTTTTGGTGTTATTGATTTAAAATTGAGGTGACACTTAGAAGTGTCTTGATTTCATAGCAGCTTGTTTTGGATATCCAGGTGTGAGTCTGTTTGCCCATGTGCATGTTCTGCATGTATTTTGCAGCCTTTCTATTTCTGTACCTGTGGCTTTTTATAAATTTCATCATTTTGATCATGAGACCTTACCAAAAGCAATGGAAGAATTTGCTCTGAACACTAACAAAGGTTCAGGTAATACAAAGTGTGGGAAGTTTCATCTAAAATCGCTCTATAAGAATGTGCGTATTAGTGGTTCAGTGCCAAACTTGATGGGATGCAGCCAAGTGCTATAGCAAAGGTCAGCAAAGGTGTCTGTTATGATCTGATTGCTCTGGAAAAAAAGCTCTTCGACTTTAACAGTTCCTAATGTGCTTTGGCAACCACAGTAATGAACATCACACTCTTGAGGACTGGAGTCCAGTGAGAGTACAAGATTCCACATAAAGAGTGCCAAGACTAGTCCTTATATTGGCCTTTCAATACATGATTATGAGGGAAAGTCAACAGAAAAAATTGGGTAAGGAGAAAAATCCACAAAAGTGTCTGAGATGTCAGTAAACATTTTATGTTTTTTAGCTTGGAAAGAAGGGTTTCAGTTGAGGTGGTTGGTGTGCCAATGGAATTTTGGGCTCATTACAAGGGCATGTAGGAATAGGACAAGGTGAAATGGTTTTAAACTGAAAGCCGGTAGATTTAGATTAGATATTAGAAAGAAGTGAAGGTGATGAGACACTGGCACAGGTTGCCCAGAGAAGCTGTGGCTGCCCCATCCCTGACAGTATTCAAGGCCAGGTTGGACAAGACTTTGAGGAACCTGGTCTAGTGGAAGGTATCTCTGCTCATAGCAGGGGGGGTGAAAATTGATGTTCTTCAAGGTCCCTTCCAATAAAACTGTTCTATGATTCTGTGATTCATTCTTATGACTCTCCAATCCATCTCTTTGTGACTAAGTTTTGCATCAGCAGAGTGGGACCTGAACTGGTTAAGGAGTCTTCATTCACAGCTGGGAGGAGTTAGGTTTCCATGAATGCTTGAAGGAATGCAGTGTATGCACACTGAGGAAAATAATTGCTGTGTCCATGGTTAGGATAGAAATTGCAGGACTTGTTAGACTGACAGGCTGCAGGTCATATATTAAAAGCAACTGAGGTCAGAAATTAATCCTAATTTTATGTTGGTTTGTAAAGCTCATTTATTTACATTATCCAGCCCTAAGTGCTTTCAGTGCAAGATAATAAAAGCCTTGGTCCATGGATGTAACTTGCAGAAGGACTGTGCCCATGGGCAATGTCCACAGCTGTTATTTCTGCATCTCCTTGTGGTGGCATTGTGAAGAAAGTACCTACGTAAAAACAGCTTCTGGCTGGCTTATGATGAACAGGCTGGATTTATCCTAATCAAGGCTACTGCCTGCTGTAGGAGTCAAAATTAGTAACATGGGCAGCTGTGTGTGCTACATCTTTTTCATGTCTCAGGCCAATAGCTTCATCCTGCCTGCAGGTGCAAAAAAATATTGCTATGTCATTTTTACCTGTTTCAGGTTTTAAATGTTCTCTTCTTCTTTCAAACAGTAAAAAGTGAGCTTCTGCTACAGAAATGCAGTCTTACATTTTCTAGGTAAATGAATCTAATAAGACAGATTCATGATTTCCCTGCAAGCTGTCACACCTTGAATCTTTTTAACCATCTAAAACAGAGGAGATAGGAGAGGCTGTAAATAAAAATGTCCCTGCAGAAAGAGCTTTTTACGTAGTTCAGTAGTTCAGGAGTAATTGCTAAAGGGCAATACAGGCATAACTTACTCTAGCCTGCTACATCTTAAACCTGAAACTGGTTAGAAAGTTTATATTTCAGAACATTAGTGTTTCAGAACATTCATTTAGACACAGCAAATACATCACTGAAAACCCCCTAAGCTGTGCTTGTTGGTGTTTCCAATGAGTCACAATGATTCCAGGACACATATAATAGGTAACCAGCAAAGTACTTTCTGATTGTCTTGAATAAGCTGCCCCTTTTCTTCAAAAATACCATTCAAGCCTGTGAGATGTGTTAGAAAAAGACAAACATCAGAACCTGTAGGATAAGCTGTATAAAGACAACCAGCAGAAAGGAATCACAGTACATGTCAATTCAGATACAATTATGTGCTTATAGAATTAGAATTTTCTATTACTTTTTTTAAGAGATCCTGAGTGATTTAGGAGTATTAAACTCTTCTCCCTCTATTTAGATGCTGCTGAAAATGTCTTACCAAAACAACTCATATGAAATCTTCATTTCATGTCCATGAGTAGGATGATTAAGAAGTCTATCCTGCCCTGAAACGACCCCTGGTATAAAATAGCTGGGTGGACTCAAAGCAGTTTTAAAAGGCTTGAAGTACACTGGAAACTATGCTCCCTTCTCCTAAGGCAGCAGAAAAGAGAAGAGAGTGACTGGCATGTGCACTGCAGTGATGCACTATTAATAATTCAGAGCAGCAGAGGCTTTTATTCTGCCTCGCCATTGTACTTTCCAGCACAAATCTCTCACCTCTCATTTGGTGGGAACTGCTAATCCAAGTGAAATATTAGGATTTGTTCTCCTCTTGGTGACAGAATTAGATAATGGTGCATTGTGGAGAGGAAAGGGGAAAAATTCTTCTTCTCAACCTTTGTGAGAAGTTTGAGAAATGCATCATGAATTACAGGCTGCAAATAGGTAATTGGGTTATTTGGAAGATACTTTCTGAGCATTTAACATGCCTCTGTCCCTCCACAGCTTCAGAGGAAGCTTTTATTTCCATTTTTCTTTTACTACATCCCATGTTTTCTATCCAGCAAAGGCTTTTCTGGCTACGGAACAAAAGCCTCCAGAAGCCTTCTCAGGCTGAGTATCTTATGTAAGGAATATCATATGCTTATATAAAAATGGCAGGGAGACATCATGATAAAATCTACTTTTGCAGCAAACTTCATCCATCCAAATGTGGCCATTAAAGCCACATTTTTAGTTATATGGGAAAGTATGAACACCCCCATTGTAGCTAAGGTCAAACTACTCAACTACTGCAAAGATTTCCTGAGATCTCACTAAATCCCCTGTGAACGGACTCCCAATAAGGAACAAATGCTCTTCCCCGGTGTGTCTTACAGCCCTTAGAACAAATGCAATGGTGAGTTATTTCTCTGAGCACTGAGGTAAGTAAGGAGAAACGGCGAGAGGTGGTGGGGTAGGAATGGTGGAACACAATTGGAGGAGTAATTCAATTTCTTTCCTGATGCTTGACTACAGGGTTTTTTGTTAAAATCAATGAAGCAGTTCTATAAGTGACTGGGAAGCTAAATAGCTTAGTAGAGCGTCTGCCAGTGAGCTGAGCCACTGGCTTGCAATGCTTCCGGTGCCTTCCACAAAGGGAGACATATAATAAATTATGTTTTTTCCAGGCGCTGAATCGATGCATGAAATGGAAAAGGTTTGCCTTCCTCATCCTCAGTCAATACTAGCAAGATCTATGAAACATTCTCAGGACTGAAGATTTTGCCTTGTTTTGGTTGTTCATCTCAGTGGTAAAAAGATAATGGCAAATTCATGGATTTAGGAAAAAAATTCTTAAAATACCCAGTCTCCCTGTCAAGACTTCACAGACTGTAGAAAGCTTCATTCTTCCCCTATCAGGGGACTCATGCACTTGTATTTGAATAAAGCATAATTTCCACAAAGGTCTCTATAATCTTGTTTTGAACTCTTCAGGCGATAATAGAGTCATTGTTTTTCATGGTGGTTTGTTCCAGTGGTTAATCATATTTGCTGTCAAAAGTATGTTCTTTATTTCCAATTTGATCTTGTTTAACTTATCATCATCATTTTTGCTCTGCTTTTCCACACTAGCATACAGAGGTCTCAAGAAACCACTATTTCTGGGCCATGAAATTATTCATATATGGGAATTAAATCAACTAACTCCAGCAAAGCCTTCATTTCAATAAGCCACACTGCTTGACTCAGTTCTGCCAATGAGCAGAATTTTTATGAACATATTTTTGTCACCTCTGACAGTCTTAAGGATCACAAGATCATAGAATCACATAATCTTTTAAAGGTCTTTTCCAAATAGGTTGGAAAAGACTTTTAAAATCTTCAAGTCCACCTCTTAACCCAACATTGCCAAGTCCATCACTAACCATGTTCCTTAGTGACGCATCCACATACCTTTCGAATAACTCCGGGGATGGTGACTCATCCTGGGCAGTGTGTTGCAATGCCTGATAACCCTTTCAGTAAGGAATTTTTTCCTAATATCTAACCTAAACCTTATAAATGCCTTTTACGTGGCAGAAGAGACTGACAGCCACCTTGCTCCATCATCCTTTCAGGTTGTTGCAAAGAGCAATAAAGTCTCCACTGAGTCTTCTTTTCTCTAGGCTAAACCCCACCAGGTCCCTCAGCTGCTCTTCAGCCAACTTGTTCTCTAAACCTTTCATGAGCTACGTTACCCTTCTCTGGACCGGTTCCAGCACCTCAATGTCTTTCCTGTAGTCAAGGGCCCAGAACTGACCACAGTATTCAAGGTGTGGCCTCACCAGTGCCAAGGACAAGAGGACCATCACTCATCTAGTCCTGCTGGCCATGGAGTAACTATGACTATTACAAAACCGTGAACCATGGCTGGAAAAGCCTAACATCTAAAATGGATTTACACAGAATACAGGTGCCCAAATATGAAGTTACGACCTTGAGCAAAGGTAATGATGGATGTTATCTAGATGTTGTGGCTTCCATCTCGAAGAACTCTGGTTGGATACCAGTCTCTGCTCCAAAGACAGATTAAAGGTTTTGCTTTGTTAGGGTTTTTGTTCATTTGTTTGGGGCTATTATTTGTTTGCTTGCTTACTTGTTTTACTGATAATTTATTAACCATTGGAACATGGAGCAAAATCAACTTCTTGGAAACGGTGATGATGCTAAGATGCAGTACTTTCTGACATCCACAAAATATATCCAACCTGCATTTAAAAACAAAGGGGATAATAGATTGGAGCTGTAAAGATGCTTTTTGGAATCTTAAAGAAAAAATATAAATTAGGGTATAGCTCAGTGTCTGAAAGTGGAAGTTCATATTGCAGCTGTTGCCATAAAATTTTTCTATCTTGTGTGTTTGTCAGGAGATGCTCCAAAAGAGGCAATATAAAGGTATGGGTTGCTATGCCTTGCCAGGACTGGCTGATGTCAATATGCAGCAATGAACACATCATCAGCCTTGTTTGAGAGGGTAAGAGGAAGGTACGTTGTTGCTAAGTTAATTTTTAAGTATTGGACACAGGTGTGATTTTTGTGTCTGAATACATTCTGAATGGATGAATAAAATGAAAACTGTGAAACCAGAGATTTCTCTTCTTCAGGAAGAAATAAAATAAAACAAAATCTTGGCAAACCAACCCAAAACCAAAATGGACAACAGAAAAGGATTTGCTGGAAATGGTGCCATGAAAACTTACCTGCTAAAATCCATCCAATAGTCTCTGAGAGGTAATGGGTCTTGTCAAGTTAACTGTCAGGAAATGGAGAATTTAATGGGGCAACAGGTGACTGCATACTACAGTGTCAACTATGGCAGGGGGGAGGTATTCCCTGTCTCCTTTTTACCTTCTGAGCAGGTCTGGGATGGCCAAGCTGCTGAGTGGCCACTTACGTATAATTAGGCTGTTAACAGAGAATGAGCTGTAAAGGCAGCATCTTGGTTCACCTTCTGGGACAGATCCTCTTTCTGCTCTCATTCAGATGGGAAAAGTGTCAGGCTACAGCTCCCAGCCTGGTCAAGCCCCTGGTCTTGCCTTTCTCAGGATACGGCTGCAGGGAAAGAGCTGGTGCCACTGTGATTCTTATCTCATACACAGTGTTCTGACCCCAAAGATCCGGGATCTGACTCCTGGGCACAGCTTTAGATCACTGATCTCGGCACATCCCTACTCCTCTGAAGCAAAATTACTTGTTGATTTATGGAAACTTAGGAAACTGACAGCCTGTCACAGTAGTCTCTGTGAGGAAAGATGGGTAAGAACATGCTGTTGTATGTTCATTATTTTAAGTAACTGATGAGTTAATTAAAACGATACTTAATATCCTGTTGCTGTGAAAATATCCCTTAACATGCTCCATGTCACTGCTGCTGGGAGTGTGTTTTGCAATCAAAAGTCATTTCACACATATGTTATTTGCTTTAGAGCTTTAGTTTTCAGCAAACCAGCTGAGATTTCCTTTTACTTTTCTCCGTGTTGGAACAGTTGTACCTTCATAAAAAAAAAAAAGAATAAAACAATACAAAGATGAGGGGGGCACTGATTTCAATACCTTCAGAAGGTACATGGACTATGAAACGGAGATGTTCAGCATATCAATATTAACATTTTTACCAGCCAGCAAAAAGACACTTTGGGCTGAAGGAGGTCTGGGTCAGCAGAAGTTTCATGAATGGCATTTTACAAGGAGATGCTGTCTAACCAGCCCTGCACACTGCTGTCATTGTCACATGAGAGAGGTGAATGAATCAGTCTCAGGATGGCTCTGTAACTCTGACAGTTATCACCCAAAAAAGATCTGAATGGAAAATGATCAGAAGGAAAGAATTTTATTTTGATTTTTAATTGGGCCTTATCTGCTAAATTTATGTAAACCAAGCAAATATTTTTTCTTACCAGGAGATCTAATGAGCACATTCCTTAAGTGCTGACTGAACTGCAGTAAGTTTCAAATGCCTGGAGATAAGCATATTGAATTTTTACCCCTTTCCTCCCATCTGCTGACTGTTCTGCTGTCACATTTTTTCCCCTCCTGCCTACAAGCACAGAGTTGGGGAAACTGCAAAGGCTTAATCGTGTTGCTGCCATCGAGCAACAGAAGAAGTTTAATGGAGAGGTTAATAAGTTGCCGGTGCAATTATATTTCTTATGCTGTACTACTAGAGATGGTTAATGCAGTTATTTCCTGCTCCTCTACCATTCCACTGCTTGTTTGGGAAGTCAGCTCTGGAGCTGGGCTCTCTGCTCCCTGACTTGCAGCTTGGTGGTGTGCAGTGACAGGACATTTGGCTATTAGCCACTTTTGCTGTGCTGTATATTTGTATAAACTCCTTGACTCCCTGTGAAATAAACAGGAATGAATTAAAGCTGAAAACAGTGACAGATATTTTTCCCCTGTGTGCAAGAGCTATTTTCTGAATTACTTTTTTTTTTTCCTCAACACACACTTCTAAATGATGTCACACTGCTCTCAGTAGAAGTAAACTTGCTTCTGTCTTGTGTTTTAATGAGACTTAACAGTAGATACCTTAACAGGTATCAGTACCTTATTGTGACTTTCTGGATAGATATTACTAAAACTGGTGGATGGCATAAATTAAATAACACTAAAACCTTCTCACTGTCCTGCAAACAATCACTCTTGCCATGGATATGGTGTTTGCTACAATATAGGAGTGACAGTTGCAACTATACACTTAAAGTAATGATTTTAGTACAGATCTATTGTCCAGATAGTCAATATTCCATCTGCTTTAATGATTATGAATGAGTACTTCAAAGCTGGCATAAACTACCCTTGATGTAGTTGAATATATGTTGCTTTCCGGGAAGAAAGCTGTGGATTTCAACCTGTTTGTTTAGGAAACATTTAAGTCATCAGAGCTTATGGCACTGAGCTTGTTGGAGGGACTGAGGTACAAATTTCTGAGCAAGCAGCTGGCTGCTGTTTGTTTCTGTAGCACACATTTGTGGAAATAAGGTGACATCAAAGAGTGCAGTCAGTTTCTGCCAAGGCTTTCTCCTCTTAGTGGGGAAAATCCAGGAAAGCTGTCAGTGTTGGCTAGCTGGTTTGGCCAAAGAGTTACAATATCGAGGCAATTTGCCTTTATAAACCCAGGCATGCATGTTTCAAAGGGTATTAACCAGGTGTTTTGTCTTTATAGGTCCTTCGTGTATGAGCAATTCTATCCTGTATGAACAAGAAACACTGAAGATAAAGTTGTGAGGGAAATCTGAATACTCTAATGGTGCCATAAAGTCATGGAATAAAACTGGAAGACTGAGAGCATAGATAATAACTTCTGTTCCACTGAAAACAGATGCTACAATAAGAAATAACACTGCTGAACCTTAAAGGTCATCACACTTGGAAAAGGAACAAGCAGTGTAATTGCTGGGGTGACAAACAGCCATCTAGCGTAGACAAATAGTCCCAATCAGGAATTTACCTGTGACAGCCACAGGTGGAATTCCTCACTAAAGAATTAGTCATGTCAATGAGCTGATTTAATGAACTCTTTATCTGGGCAATACAGACTCAGGATTCATTAACAGGCAATTTTGCTTGCGAACATAGTTACGCTAATGGGGATTTTGAGAAGGATAACACAGAAAGCCATCCTTGTGCCTATGATAAAAGGAGCCAATTTGGGCCCGTGCTAAGAAGCAGTGAAGTTGCCCTCACAGATCCAGTCCAATTCTGTTATCTAGTTAACACCTTCCACTCACTGTTAATGGTCATAGAACTTGGCAGCAGTGGTGAGAATTAGAAAACCAGTTCAGCTGGGATATCAGCAAGAATTAAATGTTTAGAGAAGAAGGACAAGTGAACACATCCAGCACAGAAATAAGCTGTGAAAAAGAGGACAACTGTTAATAAGCTGTTTAAATCAGCCAAAACTTATTTCTTTAGTGCCTCAAATACCATTGTGAATATGAAATTAATTTAACTGCTTCAGCTGTTAGCCATCTCCTGAAAGCTGAGGGGCTCAGCTTTCTCTGTGTGGCATAAAAAATTATATTTGAGGGGATTCAAAGGAGCAATCAGTTTGAAATGAGAGCTCAGTTACTGGCAGTATCATCACTGGTGATATGGAGACATGGGGTCTCCCATCTCTGTAGAGCATGAGGAAGAGGCCACAGCAGTAGATGTCTGCCCAGCTGATGAGGAGGAGCAGCGCCGCGCACCTCTCACTGTCATGGCAGAAGAGGAGGAGGAAGCATTGACACCAGCTTCCCCTAGATTTGACGTGCTCTCCCGTCCTGCACCCCTCCTCTGGAGCAAAGGCACTGGAGGAGAGCAGCTCATGGGGGACCTCCCCAGTGAGCAGCTACCAGCATCAGCCCCAGAGTCTAAGCGACGGGCCAAAGCACCACCCCGCCGTGGCGCTGCTCACAGCAGCCTGAGGCACCGAGTGGTGCTGCCCAGCACCAGCAGGTCGAGACAGGAGCAAGACACTCCCTTTGCCACCATTGGTGACAACGGCACTCCGGCCACCACCTCCCTCAGCCAGAGCAGTCGGCAGCTGCTGTAGGCTGACACTTGTAACACCAGCAGCCCCTGCAGCTTCTGGCAGTGCGAGCGACTCGGCCGTAATCACCTCAGGCACTAAGCCACGGCAGCTTCTAACAGCTGCTGCCCAGGCGCGCCGTGTCCTCAGCTACGGCAGCAGAGGTGCCTTGGCGGAGACCTGTCAGCCTGCCCCACTCAGGTCCACAGGCTCTGCTCCCACAACTAAGAGCTCAGGGAGCACGAACACAGCGCTGCGCAGGTACAGCGCTGGGAGCCAGGGTCCCCGCCAGCAGCCAGCAGCTGCAGGGACACAAATGGAAGAGATACCTCCCTGGCAGCCAGCAGCAGCAAGGCCCCAGCCACTCAGCCCACACTGAGCAGGGCACCTGACAGCAATACCAGCAGCGGGCAGCAAGGGCAGCCTCAACAGCAAGGCACTGGGAATGGGGCAGAAGGTGTTTCCTCAGTGTCTGCCCTAGTTGCCCCGCATCCAGACTTCGGAGCAGCCAAAGAGGAGCTGCCTGGCTGGAGCTCCTGGGAAGCACCGGGCACCTCTCCCTCCTGTGGCACCCACACGAGGTTCCCATCGCTCTGGCAAGCAGGAGGCAGCAGCACAGGGACAGAGACAGGCACCTGCCCTGCAGATCACCAAAGGAATGGACTCACCTATGCAGCTGACAGCCTGGGTGAAGAGAGAAAGCCACTTGTCTGGTTTGTGGCTGTGGCTGAGAGAACCAACCAGCAGCGAGTGGAACAGCATGACATGGCCCAAGGTGTCTATGTGGCGATGGCAGCAGAAGAGGAGGAGGAAGCACCGGCACCAGCTTCCCCTGGTTTTAACATGCAGGAGGCAGAAGCAGAGGCACAGGCAAAGGCATTTGACCTGCTCAGCCCCACAGCATCTGAGTTGGTTCGTCAGGAAATAGCCGGGCGCTTCATGAGGGGCATTGTGTGCAAAGCTTTGGCTGTCCTACAGGAAATGGGACAAGCAGCCTCTGGAACAGCAGGACATTGACGAAAGCCATGTGGATATCTTGAAGGGAGCAATGAGGCCTTCAGCAGTTGAGGACACAGAGTCTCCTGTGGCTGTAGAGTCTCAGGCAGAGCCTGGCTCAGCTCCTCTCGTCCTAGTGGCAGGGGAGGCTGGAGGAAACATGGTGTCTCTCGTGTCTCTAGAAGATGAAAAACAGGACAGCAGTTCCAATGTCTCCTTGGCAGAACATGAGGAAGATTGAGAGAAGGTCCCAGAAGTTGGAAAGGGAAGTCATGTGGAGGGGCCTGGAGCAACTTCTCTTGACTGACTGGTGTGTCAGTCACTCCTGGAACTGGGTGAGAGAAGCTTCCAGAAGTGCAGGAACTGGGGCCAATAAACAGGGGCATGTGTGAGCCCCTGGGGCACTCTTTCCACACTGAACACCCCCATTGGCAGACTGGTGATCTCTCAATTTCTCTGCCTCCCCACCACCCCCTTTCTTTCTCTCTCTCCCTCTTTTTTTTTGAAAGTTGCTAAGTAGCACAAGGCCCACCTTGACTTCTCATGAAGCCGCAGAGCTCAGGGGGAGTATAACAGTGAGAGGGTGAACACTTGCCGAGTATTTGTTCCATTAGAGTTAGTGTTTATGTAAGGACCTTGGGTGTTATCTCAGCTTAATCCACACAGAAGGGCTTTTAAGGGAGATTCAGATGAGACGTTAGGCAGAATTTCTTCTATGTGCTGAGGCGCTGACAGAGGGTGCCCAGAGAAGTTGTAGTTGCCTCATCCCTGGCAGTGTTCAAGGCCAGGTTGGACAGGGGTTGGAGCAACCTGCTCTAGTGGAAGGTGTCCCTGCCCATGGCAGGGGGTTGGACCTGGAGAAGCTTTAAGGTCCCTTCCAATCCTGGTCTCTTCCACTGGCGGGGATGAAACATTTACCACTTCTGTGGGCAACCTGTTGTAGTGCTCTACCTTTCAAAGTAGAATCTCCTGCTGCTGTTGACTGCCACTGTTTCTTGGCTGCACTAGCAGTTTTCCTCTTCATTGGTGCAGGGGTGAGTTATTCCTGTGTTGTGGTGCTTTTGGCCATACAGCAGTGAGGCTCCTGGGCTCTGCGATGTCCACACGTTCTGGGGCTGAAGTGTTCTCTCTGGAGGTGCTCTCTTCTGCCAAGGAGCTTCACCTACAGAAGCTGCCTGCTCATGGCCAGGAGGGGTGTATTCTTCCCTGGGCTGGACACTGGCTGGATGGGCAAGCCCCAAGAGCAGCTGTGAATGGTATCACATCTGGTTGCCGACTAGTCTCTACCAGTGTCCTCCAGGTGAGGCAGTGGAACAGGTTTGCTCCATGAAATTGTAGCTGCCCCATGCCTGGCAGTGTTCAAGGCCATATTGGATGGGGCTTGATGCAACCTGATCAAGTGGAAAGTATCCCTATTCTTGGGCACTTGGATGGGGCTCAGAGCAACCTGGTCAAGTGGAAGGTAGGGGTGTTGGAAATAGATGACCTCGAAAGTCCCTTCCAGCCCAAACCACTCTATGATTGCATGACTTCAGAATCTCTTTGGTCTTTGTATTCAGACCCAATATTCTGTGATAAAAGTTTGTGTGGAATTTATTTGGACATTTTTATTATTTTATGTTTCTGAAGGCAGAACTCAGCTGATTACATTTGGCCTCGCAAACCAATCCATAGGGTTATTTTACAATGAAAATCATTATTTTTATCTTCTTACAATTAAACACTTTCCTGTTTTGGTGACTCTTTTCTTAGTAAAAAATAGTCTTATAAAATATGGAAATCAAGATTTCCTAACCATATTGTCCATCTTTTAACAATGTGTCTGATCCAGTGGTGATGCTTCCAAGAACCCCCAATTTTCATTAAGGACTAGGTAACAGCTTGCAAAAAGCAAGACCTGTATTTAGGAATAATCCATATGTTGCACTATATTAGTTGTGTGGGATTTCATCTGGGGATTGCTGTGTAATTACAGGTTCTGCTGCTTCCATCTGTGATTTACTTTTAAGAAAATATTTACTGAGATAAACCCAGCTCATTTGAGCATACAGACTTGATGAGAGGTTCATTTGTGCACTTTACAGCTCGCGATGAATCATGGCACTGTGATATACATTTACCACTTTCAAGGTGAAGTTGATTAGCCTTCACCCAAAAAGTTATCCTCCTTTTGACGCAGGGTTTGTAGCACCTCAGTGTGCCAGTTTAGCATCCCAGCAGGACTCTCTGTGGTGGCACACTAATACTTCGGGGTATCCCCCATCTTGGCCTCTCCTCCTCTTGCAGCAACTGAGCAGGAGTTAGTGGTGAGCTTTTGTACTTCAGCACATACTCATTTTACAGCTTTAGACAATTCTTGTTTTAATGAGAGCACAGACTGGTGAAGGGTTTAAAAGCTAAACTTTGGACAGTGACTCTGAAGAATTTGATTAGTACCTTCATTGGACTCAGCTGGAGGCTCCAGACTTGTCATTCAAGGTGTGATTCTGTCATCTGTTCATACGTGTCTTGTGCTGATCAAGATACATACTGCATTTGAGATCTCCAAATGGGACTGACAGATATGACATAGTGTTTACAGTAGAGCCTGGTCCTCCTAGCTTGGGTACAAGAGGTCAGGAAGATATCAGTATGCATTTTATCTGTCCATAGAGCAGTCACACACTTGTAAGGAGGACACCTTAGGCTATTTTAAGAGCCTACATCCAGTGGACTCAATGGAATCAGGGAGTTTAAGGTGAGATTCATCTCTTCTATCCACAGATACATCTGGGCAGATAGTAGAGCTTAAAATACTTTGATTGTACTGACTAGCTTTTCCCTGGCTGTTATGGAGACCAGGCAATTATCTTAGATGTTAGAATCACAGTGGTGGCAGGGGGTGGGTGTCGGGGTGGGGGTGCAGGGGAGTAGGGGGAGAGAGATGCTGGCACCATTTATTAAAATGTAGGAATTTGAATCTCATTGAAACATTACACCAGAAAATAATCACACTTCTTCTAAAAAAAATTAAACCCTTTTTATTTGTATATTTATTTTTATATATAAAAGAAATACAAAAAAAAAGAACACAAACAAAATACTGACTATGGCAATTCAGTTTTATCAGCCCCCTCTGCCTGAGCTGCTGCCTCAGATCCACCAGGAGTAAGCAAAGTCCTCCGGTTGTAATGTCCCTTTATGATTCCAGAGTTATTGTTCTCATTAAGGATTTGCTTCTGTTTTTGCCTGTTAAGAGACTGTACAAGTCCTAATACAACGGCTGCTAATGAATACTGTCCAGTCAGTTTTCTTGGTTGTAAGATTAAAGGATTTGGTTGAACTCTTCCTAGAAGAAAATATGTTTTGATTTTTCCTTCCTGTTCACTGATACCTTTGACATAAATCTCTCCTCTGTAGTCGAAGGCAAATCCCCGGTCCTTCAGGATCAGATACGTTTCTTCAGGCACTTGTATTCTGTCACTAACACCTGTGCTGTCCATTCGGCTTGCTAAATTAACCGTTTTGCCCCAGATATCATATTGTGGTTTCTTAGCACCGATAACTCCAGCCACGACAGAGCCATGGCTAATCCCTATTACAAATACAATAAATAAAATAAAAATGAGAAGAGACAGCCAGTTAGACAAGAGTGGCAAAAAAACACATTTGCACTTAAGAAGCAGATGAAGCCTGGTTCAGATACATTTATCTCTAAGCTTAAGGAAGAGGTGTATATACAAAGAAAGTAAAAAAAAAGAAGCCAGAAAAGCTGGAAAACATGAAAAGTGATATCCACAACAACCACAGTACTTCTGTATCATCTGTATTCTGCACACTATTGCCAAAGCTCCTTCAAACTGATTCTTATGGAGCAGGAAAGCTCTCTCTGGAAGGATCTCTCTGGGTCTGCTCTTGTTGAAGCAAACTTTTTTGTTGCTATACAGTCAAGCAGGTGGATTTTTTGGTTTTGGCCACTGATCCAGTCAACGTGAGAAGCCATGAGATTTACTCCTGCTACGTACCATATATTTAGGCCACCTATTCATGTCCCATCCTACTAGCCATCCAGAATATCCCGTCCCAGATAATAGCTTCCCCACCACAGCAATTCAGAGCTACTGACACTGAACAGGACAGAACTGGAATTCAGTTTTTGTGCAAAACCAATGTACTACACACAAGGTTTAGGGTAAGCTACTATTACCCCTTTACTGAAAATGAATCTAAGACAGGGAGATTAATTAGAGACTGTGCAATCATGTATCAGGCTGGGGTTAGGTTTGGGCTACCTGCTTCAGTTTTTGTGTTGTATCTATGGGATCTTTGCCAGCCTTGCTAAAGGCAGTAGCTTAATTGTGCTACTCATTCACAATTCACTAAAACTTAGAACTCCTGCAGTCCCCAAATCAGCACCCATATTCTGCAAACACAGCATTTCTTGTTTCTAAATTTGCCTGGAATTAAGTCAGTTTCAAAACAGAAAATACCATATTTGGAGTCTCTTAAATTGTTCATGTCCTTAAAGTGCTTCTGGGGTGCACTTATGGAGCTGGATCCTTGCAGTCAAAACACCATTTTAATTCTCATGTTTGAACTGTGCTTACCAATACGGAGTTCGAAGTTGTTAAATGAATGCTTGTTGATCTCCTGTATGCTTTCATTTAAAGCTATGGAGAAGTCGGCCAGAGCACACAAATGCCCCCATTTGTCTTCACATTGCTGAGGAGTAATTTATAAAACAGAGTTTCAGAAGTTTTTCATTTGCCCAGCTCCCACCCATCCTCACCAAGTTCTGAACTTGGAATTTGTAAGAACAGTCTCAACACACTAGATCCAGGAGAGGTAGAATATCATTAATGGTAATGCTTCCCATCTATGTTACAACACTTGTATACCTGGATACAGAGAAGTATACAAAAGAAAGTAATTTCCTGTCAATAATCTGACTGGCAATCATGGGAATTAATAAGGCATGTGAAACCTATGTAAGGCTGAGAAAGGAAGTATAGAGAGGATTGAGATAGCTCAGATGCAAGGGACAAAAACTAGTGAAAACTAAGGATAATGCACATAAACAAAAGAAGTGAAAAATGGATTTTCCCTTTAATGAAACTGTTGCCCAAGAAAAACACTCAATTCCAGTTCTCAGAGTGATGGACTAGTGGCAGGAACAATCGGGCAACCCACGCAACCTGGGACCAGTTAAGTGGCAGAGGAAAAGCCATTCTGTAGCTCATTAATCACCTCTGCTTAGAGCAGTCGAGTCACTCCCTGCTCCTTTCCCTCCATTTCCATTTCTACAGAGCAGCTGATATACAGATGGGGACCAGGAGTAGGTTTTGGTCTTCCCAGAACATCAGCAGAACAGATGATGGGGCAGGGACTTTCAAGGGAAAAAAGAGAACTCCTTAATTATTTCTCTGAGTAAGCAGTGGAGTTAAGAACAGCTGTGGTTTTGGCCAACAGTGGCATGATTTAATCTCATCTATTCTGAAGCCACGTAATTCTTTCATCAAACAAATTTCCAGTCCATAGGAACAGAGCATTGCAAGTCCCACCCTAGGTAATGCAGTGCAGCCCTTTGCAATTTTTCTCAACCTCAGTGTTTAGTACGGAACATAACCACGGCAGGAGGGTGGAACTAGATGATCTTAAGGTGCTTTCCAGCCCTAAGTGTTCTATGATTCTATGATCTCCCTGGCATCATCACTCTGTTCTGTTCACACTGTGCTCAGTCCTTGTCCTCAGCTTCATTCAGTTCATAACATGCCAACCTTCCTCAGCAGTCCTTGCCTCTTAAACGCTGACAAGGTGATAGACATGTACGTATGAAGATTATTATATTTAAAGCATACATAAAAATTCCATGAGGCTATTATAGTTCAAGAAAAAGGATGAGTTAATCAGTTTTGGAAATGCATTAAAGATTTTCTCCCTTTGCGTTTTTACCTACACTGAGTCAAAGGAAGTGGTTAGGAGCTGTGTAGATATAACCAGCTACCTCCCTGATGTTCAGTCCTTCTTTGCTCATCTCTGCACAGAAGCATTTTGAGTTGAAACAAACAAAAATCTCATGCTTGTCTTGTTTTGTGGATTTCTAGCTGTCAGCATCTCTTGTTACTCTGTAGGTGGGAGATGCTCAGCTAGTTACACTCCACATGTTTTATAATGTATTCTAAACAAACAATGGAAATTTTCTAGTTTGTAAAGCTTATGCTAATCTGACTTCTGCTTTTCTGGCAGTTGGAATCAACATGGGGAGATCTGATTCCCATTCTGTGATTGATCTGGGCAGCACACCATTTTTTGTGGTGCTTTTCCCTGGGGAGAGGCATTGGTTACCAAGCAAGGCAGATTTCAGCAACAGCCGACTTCTCGATGGATGTATTTTAGAGCCTCGTCTTTTTCTTTTGGAGACCCTGTTTCCAAGCATATTCTTGGGTTTAATTATGAACATATTTCTCTCATCTGACTTATCTGAGGCTTATGGCTGTGAATGTGCATGTGTCTTCTGTGGCTGATTTTATCCTCAGCTTGGTTCATACCCCTGCAAGTGAGGGGGGTGTGCAGGCGTCTGGCTTCGTGATGTTCTTCAGTGAAACTGAAGGGTCGGCTTTCTTTATGATTTCTAGTAGATACATCTTTCTGTAGATACACAGCTACATAATCACAAAAATGTATAAATTCAATCTTAGCCTTGCACATATATCCTGTCAGTTAATAGATCCTCTATCTTCATAGATTTTTGGAGGCTATAAGCCTGATTCCAGTCTGTTACAGTGGTAACCTGACAGTATGTCCAAAGACCTGATCTAGATTCATGTCAGTGTGATTGAAATTAAATTTTTTTTCTCTCTTATAAACCAAAATTTGAGGAAAGAATCCATATGTTTCTTGTTCCTGAACATAAGATGGCATTTCAATTCATCAAGAAGTGCAACTGTTGTCTGCCAGAAGCCCCAAATGTCTATTTTATTTTAACAAACACAACTCCATGAACATCATAAAGAGAACACTAATATTCTCTAATATGAATGGTCAGACACAACAGAGCTCTGCTTCTTAAAGAAAACAATTCTCTTACCTGTTTTTCGGGTGATAATCCTGACACGGCCATGTATGTGCTGCCAATCGTTTTAATTTTTTCAATGTCTTGAAATCTTTCTTCACCTAGTAACTAATACATATGTAAAAACCAGTTTTACTTCTGTAATTCTTAATTCAAAATGCTTCTACAGATATTGAAATAAATCATTGCACTCATGGTATCTTCCAGTTGGTGACGATGCAGAGTTCATTCTGTGTTCTGGGGCACACTGAGCTGGGGCGTTTTGCAGATCATCTACCCACAGAGAGCGTTCAAACTAAGTTCTGCTGTGCTCTGTAAAGTTGTTTGATAAATTATATAATAGATAATATAAGACATGCATATTCCAGCCTAACCAAAATGCAGATGAGTCCTATAACCACTGAAAATTAGTGAAGAAAGACTTTTTGTGTATGCATGCATGAATATAAGACAACTTGATCGCTTAAAAGTTTTTTTAAATCCCTTTTGCAGGAACTCAGTTTGCAAATTAAGTGCAGCAACAATTCAGGTGACAAGACCTGTGTTAAAGGGAATTCAGTTCACTTAAACCAACCATTTTAACCATCATGCACAGTTCATGGATGAAGGTAGATGCCTGCAAACTTCTATGAGAGATCAAGTCCTCCTGAATCCCATGCTTTCCTATACTTACTGTCAGACCTAACAGTGGTATGTCAATTGGGTCTTTCAGTCTGCACTTTTGTTACGTAGTTTCCCCTTCTACAAGAAATACAGGGAGCCAATAGGAAGTGGTAAAAGCCAGAATCTATTTGGAATAACTATAGGTGCTAAATAGGCATAAAGGACTTGTCAGCTTGAGAATCTGCAAGAGGAAGAATAAATTTAGTCTAGTGACTAAAGCAATGACTGGAGTGGGAGTGACAGTTTGGTCCCTATTTCAAGTCTGTATTCAGTTTATCTTAGGGCTTTCCATGAAGTAGAAGCCAGAGCCATCCAGTCCTTGAAAGACCTAAGCAGAGTTTAGGTTATGAATCAGTGAATGATAACAGAGCTTTATGTGGGATATGGATGCGTATCATCTCATCACAGGCTTTAAAAAAGCGTTTGCTGATGTTCATACCCAAATGCTTTCTGATAAACAGTATGGTATCTCATAAATTTAGGTACCAATATGCTTAGGCAGTCCTGAAAGAAAAAAGAAGTTCGTAGAGAAGAATTTCAAACTCTCAGTTCTAAAGGTTCAACTTAGTTGGGATTTGAATGAAAAAAAAATCTTGCTGTGGTCAGGCAAAAATTTAATGAAGCATTTAATCCTTTTTTATACACTGTCATGCTTCCCTTTTCCCATCATGTGGGTTTGAATTTCCTGTCAATTAAAACCTAAAAGGATTTTTTCATTCAAAGGGAGAAACATACCAAAGACATAACATGAAATATCCCAAGCCATTGAACTAACCACAGTGTACGTCAGCCGGAGTGTCAGGGTCTTGGAACCTTTGCTGTTCATGTACAGATATTGCACCATCTGTCTCTAATGGGAGGCTGCATAGCATTGTGAGCAGGGAATACAAAGCCATATGGTTAATAGCTCCCTTCCAAGTCAGGAAAGTCCAAAAACTTGACCTGCTTCTCATTTTTCTTCAAACTGCCAGAAAAGCCATTATCTCTGTTTCCCTTCTACAAGAGCAGCTTTTCCAACTGCTCTCTTAAAGAAAAAGGTAATTTTTTGTAACTTTTTTTTGTGAGCAGTCTGAGAGCACCAGGTGTGGGGGCAAAGGGAGAAAATGGTCTTGGTTAAAAACAGACTATATTTTAATTTCCAGATGGCTGCTGGAAGCAAACAGCACAGTAATTTAAAATGTATGATAAATCTCTAAAGTTACTCTTTTTAAGAAAGAATGAACTTACTGGCTGTGAGAAAATTTAGAGGAAAACACCGCAAGTTACATATCTTTTTTTTTTCATTCATTGTTGTTTCCAGATATCTATTTTTTTCCCCTGCTTTATCTTTGTCTGTTAGCTAGCTTCTTTCATTCTTCAGGTAATAGTTTATTTACCAGTTACTTTCTTTACAGTAAGACAGGATGGCAGATTTTCATATTAGGAAAAGATATTCCGAGTCAGTCTTAAATCAGCTGCTGTTTGTTACAGCATTTAAATAGGTTTGCTTGTTTGGCAAGCTAGTCCAAGAACATTTTCAAACACTACAATGTGGTTGGTATCTGAAAAGCAACTAATGGCTTGATGTCACAATTCATGCACAGCCAAAGTTATAGAGAGGTCAGACCCTGGGATATATGCATACAATGAAACATGTACAAAGTAGTACAAAAGAGAATGTTTCAGGACATGGCACACAATTGAGAAGTAATCAGCAAAGTCTGCAAGCAGGATCCTGCATCCTGCTGAAATCTGTCTTTGTGGCAACATAATATATTACAATCTGTTGTCATAAACACCATGTAAATCACTGCAGGATAAAGAAAATGGGGGAGAGCCCATGAACTAGAAAGCTGTTATTAAAGCACAAATCCCAACTGTAACATCACTAAGATACATAAATGATAGATTAAAAAGTCTAGAAAGAACATTACATTAAAAAAAATACTTAGAGACCCATAATCTTCAGGAAAAATGTTCCAATTTTCTTTTTTTTGTGCAACATCTCTAAGAATGCATATGTCTCAAGAATATCGTTATATAAAAAATGGGTAAGTATAAAAGTAATGCAATGGTAATATTTAGTTTTGATGAATGGACTGTTCCTGTCAGCATCTATGTGCTTGGATGCAAAATAAGAAGTTATCTATAACTGTATTCTATAATGATGCTATATGTCAAATTAAATTAAAAAAAATCCTTTTGTCAGTGTAAAAACCAGATTTGTGAGCCATCAGAGAAAACAAAATAAAACAAACCCAAACAAAAGCTCCGAGTAATGCTGTGCTTTGAGAAGAGTCAATCGCCTACTCCCCAAGGCCAACTTTTGCTCCAGGTTCTCCCAGCTCCTTAAGAAAGACCCAATCACAACCTGAGTCCTCTGTGGCCTCCCATCCCATGAAGTTTTTGGTGGCAGGATCTATTTCACCATTCACTGCTTTTTGTTTGACTGATTTGGTCTCTCTAACATTTCACCTTTGCGATTGCTTAGACAGAATAAACTAATGGCATGGCCAATCTGGAAATAGGTTAGCAGTCAGCAGGGGATCACGTAATTTCATTTACTATCTGTAGCAAGAACATATCTATTATTCAACTAAATATGTCTGAGACATAATAAGGTCTCAAATTAGGTCCTTATTAATTACAGAGCACGTGTTAGGGGCTTGAATGTAATATTGTGTTAGGGCTGTTTTTGAAAACCTTGTCTTCAGTAATCACCACAACAGCAAAGGAATTTTGTTGTGAAGATTGCATGCACATGCATGACAAAATATCTTAAATTGATTCATAGCAATAAGCTTCACATTAAGTTTGAGCCTTAATCATTTTAATCAGATCTGGAAAGAAAAACAAAACTATTAATCAAGAAGCATGCTGACAGCTGTGCAAGATCTCAGGGTTGAGAAGCAGGTATTTATACCTATAGGGAAAGCAGTGCAGGAGCTTAGCAGGTGACGGAGCTCTTCCCACAAGAGAGTAGTTTTGTTTTCTATTAAAATGCACAGGGATGCATCCCTGTGAATTCTTCTGTTTCTCACTTGTAATTTTAGTAGCTGACCAATTGTATGTTATCTTAACCCTGGTCCAGTATTTATGAGCTGCTAATCTATAAATATTCCCCATGCAGATTGCCCAGGATGAAGATGGATGAAGGTGCAGTTAACGTCCTGATCTGGGTTCATATTTAGAATCTACCTTCTGACATGGGAATAGGTCTCTTTGTTTTTAATAAAAAGGCAGGAAATTAGATAACTCTTTGTACCTTTGTTTTACAATTACGAAATGAATATAACATAACTTCCACCAGGGGAGAAAATTGAAAATAAATGCTTCAAAACCTGTGAGAGGCCTTAGATACTTGCTGCATACGATGGAATAATAATTAAAATCAAGAATAAGGGTTTTTTCCCTAATCTCTTTTTCTCAGTCATATGCTTTCCACTTTCATCTTTTCCTCCACTACAGTTCTCTGAAGCCCTTGGAGATAATTGCTCTTTAAAGCACAGAAAACCAACCAACCAGAAAACCTCTAGGCTAGATTTCCAAAGAAATCTTTTAAAGTAGGACTGTTTAAAATAGGACTGAGGTAAAACTAAGTAAATACTACTAATAAAAGAGACACTGATTCTCAGGTATTAATTCAGCTGTATTCTAAACCCTGGAGAGGTCCGAACTCTGCCAATGCTTCAGTTTTCTGGAAAAAGTTTTCTGTATGCTTAATCTATGGACAGAATCCTGGTTCAGATTAAACTGAAAGATGAAAAGACTAAATATGCTTTCTTGTCTTCTTTCAGGAACTCGACCTTTTGCATTCTGATAATGCTTTTTAATTTGTGAGCCAAAGTGGTAAAAGACGTTCTTTTTTTTACAAATCACAACCTAAGTGGAGTTATTCCCTTTCTCTGTTTAAAACAATTGCTCCATGGTTACATAGTCCATGTGGGATGTGAGATCCAGATCCAGCTCCTTTTGAGGGAACAAATTCTGTTTTCTTGAATTGCATCTTAATTTTAAGCTGAGAACACACTCATCAATTCTCCAGTTGATACTCTATCACAACACAGAACTGAATTCAAAAATTCCTTGGGGTAAACAGAGATTAAACAGAACATGGTTTATTGGGTAGGATTTTTTACTGTTTCTCAATGATTTTGTGCTATCCATGCGCCCTCTACCCTGTTGTCCAGTTCAGTACTAATTTCACCTTGCTCAGCAGTATTCTGAAAAGGATGTCTTTTCACATTTTCTTTTTAAAGAACTCCTCCAAAACTGGAGTCACAGACCAATGATACCAGTGCAACCTCCCCCTTTCCTCTCTTTTCTTTCTGGACCATTCCAGTCTGGCAAATAGTTCCAATCTTACTGCTAAGTAGGGATGGCTCAGATTCCACTTCTGCCACTTGGGGAGCTCAACAGGGCTATGCACTCCTGAAAACTGCTGCAGCATATAGGTTATGTCCCCTTTTTTAATTCCTCTGAGGCTCATTGCAGGACATGATACCACCTGTTTAAGCTTCCTTACTAACTAGCTGGCAGAGATGCAGTACCACATATGTAACTTGCTGCTGACTTCCTCTTCACTTTCCAGGTTTTCCTTGCTTTCACCTGGCAACAGCTACATTGAGGATCTGACTTTTCTTCTCCTATAAATGTTACCCCTCCTCGGCTCCCTTTCTTAAAGGGATGTTCTTTCCTAAATCTCCCTTCACCTCTGAATTCCTCAGTAAAGCAAACAGCTTTATGTCATTTACCTTTGTATAATATACCTGACTAGACAAGTCACCTCAGTTAATATGTCACCACCTTTCACTCTCTACCCAGCATTTGCTTCTGAGCTGCTTGCTTCACACTTAACTTGACACTCTTTTACCTTTTACATTCTTTGAGTCCATTCAACCAGGGTCTTCCAAAACAAGTTTTTTATCTGTTTGGATTTTTAGACCACTGTTTTCCAGAACTGTTGCAAATATCTTCAACCTTCTTTCTTCAGAACTAAGACATATTCTATTTCTAGTTACACTAGAGCAGTGTGCTTTTATTTGTACTTGTTTACACTCTAGTAACTATTGACTTCAGTCTCTATTTCACTAGGTCATTATGACCAAAGTTTGAGAAGACTAAGTGCAAAAAAGCTAAATAGTTATAATTGGAATAAAAATATCAGACATTTATTGGAAGCAAAATAGTTACTAAATTTGATAACTTAGGATGACATTTTTATAATTTGGGAGCTCATCATTTAAGCAATATCAGATTTTCTGTAGTAGCTGGTATTACCTCATCAAAGTCTGCAATGATTTCATTCAGCAAGCGCAGGCATTCTACTCCTTGGTTATTCATCTCAGTCTGGGAGTAAAAGTCAGCAAATCCAGGAATGGAAGCAAACATTACACCAACTGCATCATAGGACTGAGAGTATAATTCCTAAAGGAACAATGAAGAAAAATGAGTTGAAGTGGTAATGTAGGGAAGAGAATGCAATTGGCTTCTTATTTTTACCATGCATGATACCTTAATATTTGAGGTTAGCATTAGTATATTGTTAGCCTAGTTCAACAGGAAGAGGTTGACAGCTTTCACATTTTTGTCACAGAATATATGCAGGATTTGCCCTTTCTTTGAAAGCCTGCTCTGCTCTTTCTGCCTCAGAGGTCAGGAAGCTACACCGACAAAAAGGAAACAGAATTTTTCATGTTTTGTTTTTATGGGAACCACTTGAAGAAATCAAGGATGCAATTGCAAGTGTGAATACCAGAGAATCAAACACTGTTAGGCAAGTAAAAGGAACCTAATGTTTGTTATTTATTAGTGTTCAAGTATGCCTTGTAAATGTTTGCAGTTTACAATATATGTCTAAATTTGGTAATTATCAAGAATCAGACCATTTAAAATGTCTCATGTGACCTCTTTGTAAAAAGTCCTCTCAGTGGCCACGTTTTCTGGTATGTAATTTATACTTCACACTACTGCAGCTCTATGCAAGTTCATCTAGTCAAGGTTTTCAGAGAGCCCTTATTCTGTGGTAAACTGTGATTCTCCTAAGGTGACTATGAAGCTATTTGGTTGCCTGCCTCTGGGAGAGGTTCCTGCTATTAGAGTTTGTAAGAAGGGAAAAACAGAAGTGAGGATGACAATGAACTCCCTGGGAACAGAGAGCAGATTATAAGGGTCAGACACAGGAGGATGAAGTATGCTCTGGGATATGCTTCCACTTACATTATGCATATAAATCACTGGTACTGAATGACATTTATTGATGAGTTCTTATTGTATATGTGAGAATCACAGAATCATAGAATAGTTAGGGTTGGAAAGGACCTTAAGATCATCTAGCTCCAGCCCCACTGCCATGAGCAGGGACACCTCACGCTAAACCATGTCACTCAAGGCTCTGTCCAACCTGGCCTTGAACACCGCCAGGGATGCAGCATTCACTGTTTCCTTGGGCAACCCATTCCAGTGCCTCACCACCCTCACAGTAAAGAACTTCTTCCTTAGATCCAATCTAAACTTCCTCTGTTTAAGTTTGAATTCATTACCCCTTGTCCTATCACTACAGACCCTAATGAAGAGTCCCTCTCCAGAATGTGGTAATTTCTCTGAAGCCAAGCACATATTTTTAGGAAGAAAACCAACTTCAACTTTAAAAATGCTAAGGATAGAGCTCCCCCACAACTCCTAGTAGGCTTTTCTAGTGACAAATATAGCATAACTTTTTGTTTTACATTTTTCTAGCTTCAGCTTGTGTTGTTTTACTCGATGGTGGATACTTTCATTTCTGTTCTGGATCTTCTCTTATGACATTCTGACCTGGAACAGCTGTTTCTCAATGTTCTTTTTTGTGTGCTTTCAGAAATTTTAGTGCTTTGGTCTCATGATAAAAGGGCTTACTGGTGGACGTCATACACCACCTGATGTGAACACCTCAGACTCCGTCCTTCATCCAGATTCTCCCTAGAGAAGCATCCTGAACCCCTGCCCTGTACTTTTCTATGCTGCAAATGCTACTACTTCTGTAGATTCTTTTATGAATCATCCTACAGCAAAAGTGGGAAAATTCGGCTTTTCCGAAGATAAAAGTTTCCAAAGTTTCCAAAGATACTACGAAGCTTCAGAAAAAAATTATGATCGATTCCCTTCCTGCCCTTACACTTCCTTTCATTGAAGAATATCTATGGGTTCATGGAAGCAATACTCTAAGGACACTTTTATTCCCTTTTGTAGGTACAGAAAAAAAGAAATACACACATTAGTTCATGGATGCTTTTGGAAAACTCAACAACATGTGCTAAGAGAAGCGTATATATACTCAGCCATACTCTTTGACCAGATCATGAAGATAGAAAACAACTGGCTGAGCCTTCAGCTGCTCCTTTTTTCTATTTTTGGTAAGAAGCCTCAAGACAGAAATAATGCATACATGAGAAAACGCTTACAGTACACATTTGGGAATTCATTTTTTGAGAGCAGAGAAATTAACTTAATAGCTAGACATGAACTGCAGGATTGATTGTACTGAAATCTGCTAGATGTTACAGCCAGCCAGCTCATGCATAAATCATCCCCAAGTATAGTCACTCTGGAAATTGCCTTACAAAAAGCAGGGGTGGTGGAATTGAATTCAGTGGCAAATTATTGAAGCATCAGCAGTGATCCATGGGGCATCTGTTTGCTTCTGAAGATTATTATGCATGTGAGTGTATGTGAATGAATATGTAAGAGAGGACACTTATTCCCTGAAAATCCATAATGCAGATATGCCAACACACACTCATGGTTGGTATCAGGGTCTGTTCCATTTGCAATGAAGCCTTTTAACCTGGTTGCTTTCACACAGATATTTTCTCAAGTGCAGAGTGGTGTTTTTATGGCAGTTTAATACCCACAGAGTGTAAAATTCCTCAAGAAGCAGATTTCTAAAGTGCCTTTTCTTGTAGCTTCTCACTATGTTGCCCTTCCCTAGGTGATATCTGAAATCACATATTCAGAACACAGTGATCCCTCATTATACAGTCTAATTCTTCTGGCTACATCTATTTCCAAAAGGTATAATCAGAAAAGGGTAGTCTTGATTCCTTTTTGCTGCACAATGAATAGATACGTCTAGCAGTCTGAATCTTGCAACATCTGCAATCTCTTCATTATAAAAGATAATTCAAAAATTACATGAGAAAATCCCACTTTCACCATACAATAGCCTGTATTCACGGACGAAACTATACTATGTATTTGCCTTATTTCTGGTAACGAGTAAGTGACTTACTGCTGGTTTCAGAAACAAATTCTGAACTTTCCTTTATCCCTTCATCAACCTTTCTTCAAACTCTGTCTTTGGAATATCCACAGATTCCTTTCTCAAACTTTTCTTTGTGTACTACAAATATTCTTTAAGAATATAGCCACAAACTAAGTTTCTGAAATGGACATTTTGTTAACGGCCCCAGAGAGACAATTCAGAGACAGTCTGAAATGGTGAAAATGTTCTCTTGGGTCTGAAGATGAGAGAAGCTCAGGTCTGTTGCAGACTGTTGCACAGATTTCTTCTATAATAACTGGCAGGGCTGCAACAATACTTCTACAGCACTGGGCTATGTTAAGGGTTCACAGACATTGCTTTAAATTCACATATCTATTTTAGTAATACTGGATTTTCATAGACTCATAGGTTGGAAGCGACATGAAAGTCATCTCATACAGTTCCCACTCAAAGCAGGTCAAGTGTCTCATAGCTTTGTTCTGTTGAGGGTTGAATATCTCCAAGACTGGAGATTTCACAACCTCTCTGAGTCCTGCTATAATGACCACTTTTCTGGGGATGTTTTTTCCTTTGTATTCAACTGAGATTTTTCTTCCTGCGACTTGTATCATTGCCTCCTGTCCTTCCACCTGGACACTGGAGAACAGTTCTGCTCTGTCATCTCTATAAATACTCATTAGGTAGTTGAAGACAGTAATGAAATCCTCCTTCAGCCTTTTCCTCTTAAGTTTAAATGAACCCAGCTCTCTCAGTCTCTCGTCATGCTACGTGTCCTCATCCCCAGACATGGTGGCCCTCCACTAGACTTGCATTAGTAGGTCCATATGGCTCCTACTGGTGAGTCTGAACCTGGGAACACCTCTTTATATGTGGTCCTAGAAGGGCAGAACATTTTACTTAAAAACATGACTGTCTTTTTAATGTTGATCAAATGTAATACAATGAATTGTGTAATGAATCCTATCAAGAACTACGTTCTGACCAGTTCCTAACAGATTTGCTTTTCTTTTGCTAATCAGACAAAAGCATCAGAAATAAAGCTGATACGTACTTCATTATCCCGATCCTTCTCCAGGAAGTGACGGGCAACGTGACTGGGTAAAATATTCCGTAGCATATTTTCATTGTGCTCCCTTAACTCCTTCATTTCATTGATTTCTTCTTTTGCTTGTACACGCCACAGAAAATCCAGCCTTGCTGTGTATTCAAGCTGTAGTTCCAGAAAGAAAAAAAAGGCAAAAATAAAACCTGGCTAGATAAGAGTAGAAATTGTATTGTCATCCTGGCAGGCTACTCCTGCCGTATAACCACATTCAATGCCAGAAAAAGAGGTTATTTCTTTGTTTTATGTATAGTGAATATCTCAGAGAAACCTTGGGCAAAATAATATTTGTCATATTACTGCTATGGTCAGTGGATAGAAAATGCCATAAAATTATTTTCCTTTTAAACAGCTCTATATCAGTTAGATTGTGGAGTCAGACAGGAGATAAGGTATTGGCAGATACTGGTATTGGTATGAAATAAATATGTTCCCATTTTCATACGTGTTTTTAAATGAAATGTGTTTAATGAGGAAATAGCATGTGGGTCATCCTAAACACTTTGCAGAGACAGGTAGCTTATTTCTCAAGGATGAGCATCTTTCAGCAAAATTATATATAACAGCCCAATGCACTCCCAAAGAGGACTTTCAAATCTGTGGCATCAAAATGAAGTATTTCTACTGTTGGGACATACAGATATTTGTAATTTAATTCTTTAAAAAGCTAGTGAAAGACATGCTATTTGATACCCTCTCGAACACTCTGTCCCTGATGTATTGTGAATCCAGTCTGCAACCACAATTTAGTATGTGCATAGTGGCAGTGCCTGACACCCTTCAGATACAAACCAGTTATATGGTTTTCAGCGTCGTATATGTACAGAACAAAAGGAAGATTCCTTCACAGCTTCTATATGCACATATGTATGTATTGTGTATTTATATACATATACAAATGCATATTCATATACACATAAATGACAACTGTCTGCTAGCTGGAGCAAGGAACATATTGCAACATCATGTTGCTTGCCTAAGAGGCACATGTGTGTCAGCACATGGACAAGACAACACAGCCAGAATTATTGGGTGAGCACTTTTAAGCAGATTTCAACTGGTGACTTGTTGAGCTACAGCCTTATTGAAAATGATAGATATGTCTATGTGCAGTAAACTGAAAGAGAAAATGTATTTGTGAAGTCAGATGCTCTAACTAGAGATAATTATCAAACACCCAGCAGTTCAATATATTATACCAGCAAATAGATGGATTTTACAGTTGGGAGAGACCTCAAATTGTTTGCCAAAAAGTGCTGGGATTAAGGAAGTGTTTGGGATATAATTCATATGCCAAACTGAGATAAAGGGCAAGCCTGCAGTGGGTAGGAGTGACTAAAAAGGGATTGTTTAGGGACTTATCCTGTTCACAGTTTTTGCCGCCAGCAGTGACCAACAGCAAACTGTTTTGAAGAAAAGGCAAAGCACCTTGCAAAAGGACTTTTAGGTTGACTGTACTCCAGGGAGCTTTTCTTCCCAAAATATGAAAGTGGCCTTGGCTTTATATAGACTTCCAAAGCTTCTATACTATTTAGTAGTGGTTTACTTGCCCTCTAGATGCTATTGCTACGTTTATAAACAATCTCTTTTTAATTCTCATATTCTGATCTTCCAGCTTGTGACTACTGATTCCCTAAATTAACTGCACCATAAACACTGTCAGGAAAAGGTATTTTAAAATATTTTTAAGATTTTTTTTTCAGTTTTCTTTCCCTTTCTTTTTGTTTTGGAAGACAGAGCCCATAGCAGATCATAACTGATTTTTATCTGATTGAGTACAGGCAACATTTAACATAATTTTGCAAGAAGTTCTAAAGATATTTTAGAGATTGGCTTGGAGCAGGAGTTGCTGGTGGATTCTGAGTTCTTTGATTCTTCTAATATTCAACAATACTATAATAGGAGCTTTGAAAAAAACCCCAAAACAGTACAGTTTTTTACAGCTGTGCAGGAAAATTCCACGTCTCTAGGCTTAGCTCCAAATAGCAGCAGCAAATCTTTACGTTTTAGATAGCATCATTTTGGTTATTTAAAATCGCATTTTAACATGAAATATTTTTCTTGCATCACTAGTGGACAATGGAGATCACTCTTCCAGTTCAGAGATAAAAGGGTGTGCTACATATGAGGTTTGAAAATAGAACATTTCAAGAAGATGCTTTGCTGAGTTCTGATATTTGTTAAAACTAACAAATTGAGTTGAGTTGGGTTGAGGTTTGGGTTTATTTTTTTATATTGTAAAGAAATGCTCCTGGGTATGATGGTGTCAATAAAAATTATTTTTCAACCTAACTATTCAGTGATTCATTCTATGACTGTCTGCAACATAAATCTTGAAATGTCCAGGTTTTCTTTCTCTGATACATAGCTCTATGAAACACTCCTAATTCCAGTAGCAAGTGAAGAAAATGAAGATGTATTACACAGAAAGCCTAGAAGTACCTATGTTCTCTAAATGCTGTACAACCCCACCACTCTGCAATTACCACAGGAAAGGAAAACACAAGGTAAGGATCAGCATTTGATGGATTGCATATTCTTCCTTAGAGAATGAGAAAAGAGGATTTACATCCCAAAGGGACGCCTTCGAGCACTGAACAGTCTAACTCTGGATAAAACAAGAAAATATCCTTTCTTTACTGCACTAAAATGTGCTTCTAGATGAAATTTAATTTCTAATAGGGAATTAGTCTATTTAGTCTGATGTCATGTGGCATTGACAAAATTACTTTTAATTATGGTTTTAGCACAAAAGACCTTCAGAATTTATTGGCTGACGAGTAAGATGTTAAGAAAAAGCCGAGTGTGATTAGACAGCTTTTTCTTGAATCTGACTTAGAATTCTGGGTGCAAAACTGGGGATTAACTTTAAATTACAGTGGATAAGGAACAGTAGTCAGTCGTTTGGAAATTAAAGGCCCATGAATATAAACTTACAAAAGTAATCTTTTTTGTAAATCCACCTAGAATGAGGCAACTTTTTAGCTATTCTATTTCAGAACACTTCCGCAGTTTGTGAAAAGTAAAGCTGTGCCAGAGGGCGGATTGATTGGAGTTAACTGTGCTTCCCATCAATTCAGATTAGCAATGAGACATTTTTTTTAAATGTGCTCTGGATGGAATTTTTATAGATGTTTTTAGTTGGCATTTTTACAGAGGCCTTTAGGTTAGCTCTATAATAAGAAATTAAACAATACAAGAAAATGGTCCTGGGCATTGTCATTGGATGTTGTTAAATTGAACAAGTGGCCCTATGAATTATGTGGGAGGACATGCAGGAGTTAGCACATCTCAGGGACCATTTCCAAAGGCAGTTGAGTGCAGCCACCCTTTTTATGGAAGGAAGATTAATAGGATGGAAAACAGGTCCCAGGGCTGGAAAAGTCCATTTAAACACCCCGGATTGGGCTTTTGTAGAGAGAGATATTTGCACTCAGAATTGTGATCCTGAAGAGCATTGCCTGGATTCTGCCTAATTTTTGCTTTACCTGAACACCTTTAGTTTTCTTTCTTACTGCTTGGGCTCGCTTAAGATGATTCCCAAGCTGTAGATTTGTATCTTTGGTATGATAAGGATCCTTGGGAATATTATATGGCTTATCACAAATTTGGAATATCAGTCATAAAGCTCTGAGGCCCCTAAATCCTGGTGGTAATCTAGGTCCATGTGAAAGAATTTTTGCAGGTGGTCTATGACCTGAAGAAGTTAGTGATGGTGCTTAACTGCAAGTTTTTCTCATTACTTCAAATTTGTTGTTTTTCCTTTATGAACACACTAAGCTGTTGCATCAGAGTTTTATTATATTCTGTTTGTTCTTCCCTTTCTTCATCTCGATCTTATGCCTTCTCAAATGCACTGAAGCAATAAGATGCCATGATAAATGAAGTCCTGTTTGTTCCTTCAATTTCTATTAGGAATTTCAATATAACTTGTATATTGCTGAATAGCATGTTGCATATGTTCTTTAAGAATGCTAGGCAGCATTAGAAGTGGATTTTCTTTAATCAGACTCTGCATAGGGTTTATTAAACTGTTAAAGGTCATATGCTCAAGAGGATAAAAAGGCAGCTGGTATTTTGAAAATAATTATTGTCACATCCTGTAATTGCAAGTGATATAGTGAATGGTTAAAGCAAATGTTTGCATTACCTGCTGACCATGATAAAATACGGCTAAAAGGAACATTGCCATCAGTAGCAAAGATGCCTCCTTTGTACCCAGGAAGTCTGTGCTGGAAAAAAAAAAATCCAAAGTAAATGACAGTTATTGATTTTTCAGTATTGCAATTGTTCAGAAGTTTCATTTCATAATGCATCCTGGTGCTTTTCATTGCTCTTTAAAAAATCCCCTCCGTTTGGGAATTTAACTTAGCAATAATTAGTTCAAGAGAAAAGGAGCATCATTGGAGTCCTCACTGTTTGGACAAAAATATATTAAATAACTCAGCTGTAGCCTGCTGTAGGTACACAGATGGTGATGACCTTCCTCTTTCAAATGTGATAGTCAAGCTGTGTGCCAGTCAGTTTCTTTTGGCAGCCTGGTAAACAGTCATGAACACCACAGCCTCTGCAGGGTACAGGGTGTGGGGTCTGGATGGGGAAAGGTTGAAGCCAGAGCTTGGAAAGGGGAACTTCCAGATTGTGAATGTAAAAGCCCAGTGAATTGGCCTGGAGATGAAAGATGAACCCCAAGACAGATGCTGAAAGTTAAACACCCCATATTGTGAGAAAAGCTTAGAGGACAGGTGAGTTTAGGGAAGAGGTGTGGATCAAAGGGGAACCAAACAAATGGCAAATAGTGATCAGGACTGGTTTTACTGAGCCACAAGGAAGAGCACAGGGAAGAAATGTCTGCCTACTACAGAGGAAGTAAAGGAAACTCCTGCACACAGTAGGGAAGTAAAGATGAGCCAAGACGGTACTGGCTGTACAAAATTTGCTGCATGAAATTGCTGAGATGCTGTGTGTGGAGCATGAATAATATGTGACAAAATCAGGTGAAAAACATTCAGAGCAGTTAAAGGGGATTCCAAATATGAGGAAAAATTACAGTTACATGGAAAGATGAAAAAACTGAAGAAAGTGAATATCTCTTTAATAACATGGGGTTTTAAAAAGACATGTTTCTCATAGGAAAAATATTAATTAAGAGGTTGGGGAACTGTTAGAGCCAATCTCATAGTAAAAAAAAAGGGAGAAATCACTAAATTCGGAGATGAATCAAACATGGATACTTGGAAATTATTTTGTTGAAAGACGAGGAAATGATTAAGAAATGCTCAAAGCTGTGAAAAAGAAAATATAATAAAGGAGTAAAAAAGGAGCAAAAGTTGGAAGAGGCTTTCTGACACTCTTCTGTCTGCTCGATAGTCAAAAATAAATAAAATCCATTTTCCATAGTCATTTTGAGAAAAAGATCGGGTGATATTTGTCAGAGAGGAGTCCTATGGCTGAGATACTAGAGAGAGAAAGAGCAGTGCTTGATGGAGACTAAACCAAAAGGAAACTACTGTGAGAGAGCTAACTCAACTGACTTTGTGGGCTTAACAAAGAATTTACAGTGAGGAACTGAACCATTACGGGATGAGTCAACAGTATAGAGCAAAAGACAGCAGAAAACATCTTTGTCATCTAAAATAATTTGGAATTAAAATGTCTCACATTCTGAAGTTGTCTGAAATAAAACCTACCAAAGGTTTTATTCCGGAAGAACCCCTTGTATACTGGCTAAATGCAACAGCCTCAAGGGTCTTAGTTATGAACTCGTCTGTTTTCGTGTATTGTGTGATAGCTACAAATATGTGAGCTAGATGAGTTTTGGAGGGAGTTGCAAAAAAAGGTATTAGTTGAATACCTTTTATTCAACTAATTGGTATAACTAAGAAAAAAGGTAAGTTTCTGGGCACACAGCTTTGAACCTCATGTTCCC
>WYDI02003655.1:0-17063 GCA_009867235.2 Psittacus erithacus
TCTCAACCTGTGGGAGTTGTATTCTTTCGATTCTCTTCCCCATCCCTCTGGGAGCCGAGGGAGGAGGTGGGGGGGCACTGAGTGGGCTGTGTGGCAGGCCTAAACCATGACAATGCTTCAATCCTACTGACAAAGGTTTTCTTGAGCAGTTTTTATAGTCTTACAATGATGACGCTTCTAAGCTGGTCTGTGAAAATGCTTTGCTCTCCTCAGAAAACTTTTCCCCAACTGTCTTAATGCTTATTTTCTCAATGCAGTGAGGAACGGTATTAGCTGTCCTCTATTCTATGTTTTATTGATAACAATTTCATACACTTGACATTGTTGCATGTCTGAGGAGATTGCATCCCAACAGGTTTTTTTGATATTTCCTGTTTTTTTTTTTGTTTTGTGTGTTTTGTGGGGGTTTTGTGTGTGCGTGTGGTTTTGTTTGTTTGTTTTTTGTAGGTAACCTCAGTCCTGTTGCTTTGTGTCCTTTCTCTATTTGAAATGAGGGATCAAAATCCCCATTTCACTTCAGCTGAAGCCTTACTGGTGTTGAGCGTAAAGTCAAAGGATCCCTACTCTTGTAGTCCCATGCACTTCTTTCCCAGTTAGCTCAGCTTTCTGGCTTCTATACAGCTGCCTGGTGTTGCTGACTCATGATCAGCATTTGATTCGCCATAACCAGCAGACCCTTTTCTGCAGCGTTGTTGTCTTTTGCTTTTTATCTTGTGTTCCTACTTAAGGAATGTGCACTGTGCTATGCGTCTTTTCAGTTCTTTGTAGGTTGTTCTCCTATAAGAGAGGCTGAGCCTAAGTTCCTAGCGGCCAAAAGCATTACTGTTATTTTATTGCTATGACAGTCATCTGCTGCCAAGAAGATAATGTAGCTGTGGTTCAAACTCAGATACAGTAATCAGAACTGTGTGTGCTTTTCTTACCTCTGTCAGCTCTAGAGTCATCTCCCTAATAGGTGGTGGTATTTTGAAATAGAATTTGGTAAGTTGTTTAGGACTGGTTGATCAGTCAGGAATAGAAATAGCAGTTTAAGTCATGCTACAGTCCGAGCATTTGTTTTGTTGGCATCTCCCATAGTATTGTTGAAAAGATATTTAATTACTACCGATCGTAGTTCTTGAATGTTATGTACATGGTGTTTAATAAATCCTACGCATCAAGGCTTGTTTGTTGTCAGCAGGGATTTGGAGAAGGAGAACTGCCATCTTAATTACATGATTTTTGCATCATTGCTTTTTGCCTTCTTCCAAAACACAGAAAGAAAGAGGCTCTGGGGCAACTAGTAGTATAACGTCTCTCAACACTAAAAGTTGTCTTAAATGTCGCTTGGTGTGGCTTATTCAGACACCCAGCATAAAAAAGGTTACATTTGGTATATATTTTTTTTTTTTTATGGCAGGTCAGATTACCGGGGCCATCTTAGGGGGCTGTTATCTGGATCCTATTAGCATATGTGCAAGTATTGTACTTGATGGCCAGTAGGACTTACAAACTTTATTTCTACACTTTAATGTTATCCCAAGAAGGTAAAGGGAAGTTGAAGAGAAGTTTGTAAGTCAGGAAGTATTCTACAATTCTCTTAGGCAGAAAATGGTTTGTACAGGCTAAATTCTTATTTGTAAATCTACTTTTGAAGTATGTGGGCACCTGTACTCATTGCAGAGTTCAGCTGCACAGCTGAACAGTAAATGGAATGCAGTGAAGCAGAACTGTGCATATGTGGAGTTTGAGCAAGCTATTAAAGACTGAGCTATTAAAGTCTGTGCAGAGATCCTGATTTATAGCATATGGAAGTTGATGGAAACATTCCACTAACTGCAGTATTTGCTGTATGAAACAGCAGTAGAAGGGAGTTTGATTGTACAAGGATAATTTACCAGTTTTAACCTTTGAATGCTTAATTTTGCAAATATGACATTCTCTGTTGCATATGCAGTTTCAGAATTGGTAAGCTGTCATGGAGCAGTCGAAACACAAGAGTCAGCATTAGATTACAAGGGAAATCATGCATACCATTGTACAGATTATTAAGAACAGAGCAAAGTATTTAAATTAGTAATAGTTCATCCTTTATTTCCTGTATTGTCAGCAAAGAAGTAAAATATCAGGTATAAAATACAACACTAAGGAAAATACCTGAAAAAGATTGCTTATTTTAGTCTTGAAATTGAAGCAAAATGCAGAGTCAAGGTCATGGTGTTAAGAGAGCTGGGCGACATCATATCCATCTGAGGATGTTAGGAAAGCTGGCTGACATTGTTGTGAGGCTGCTGTCTATAATCTTTGAGAAGTCGTGGAGACTGGGAGACGTCTCAGAAGACTGGAAGAAGGCAAATGTCATCCCTGTTTGCAAGAAGGGCTCAATGAAGGATTCAGGAAGATACAGGCCTATCAGTCTTACTTCAGTCCCTGGGAAGGTTATGGAATGAATCCTCCTGGGGGCCATCAGATGTCAAATGAAGCGCATAAATGGGAAAAGCCAGCATGGATTCATCCTGGTGCTAATCTGCTTGACAAACTTGATTGCCTTCTATAGCAAAATAACCTGCTGAGTTGATGTGGGGCCAGTGCTGGGCATTATCTACCTGGATTTCTCCAAGGCTTTTGATACAGTTTCCCACAGCATCCTGCTAGAGAAACTGATGCATAATGGCCTAGACAAGTGCCCTGTGTGGTGGGTCGGGAACTGGCTGCACCCAGAGTGTGGTGGTGAATGGCTCCTTTTTAAACTGGAGACCTGTCACTAATGGGGTCCCCCAGGGATCGATAGTGGGACCAGTGCTGTTGTCCTGGTGGACAACAAGCTCAGTATGAGTGAACAATGTGCAGCTGCAGCAAAGAAAGCCAACAGGATGCTGGGTTGCATCAGCAAGGGCATCACTTGCTGAGATAAAGAAGTCATTATCCCATGCACTCTACTCAGCTCTTGTCGGGCCACACCTGGAATACTGTGTCCAGTTTTACTTCCCGCTACACAAAAGGGATGTAGAGAGGCTGGATAGGGTCTAGGTAAGGGCCACAAAGATGACCAAAGGATTAGGAAGCCTGCCATGTGAGAAAAGGCTGAGAGAAATTATTTTGTTCAGCCTTGAGGAAAGAAGGCTTAGGGGGAACTTTATCATCATGTAGCAGTATTTAAAGAAGATGGAGACTCCCTTTTTACAAGGAGTCACATGGAAAAGATTAGGGGTAATGGGTGCAAGTTACTCCTGAGAAATTCTGGTTGAACAAGAGTGGAAGATTTTTCACGATGAGATCAGCCATTGGAATAATCTCCCCAGGAAAGTGTTGGATTCCCCAACACTGGGCATCTAAGATTCAGCAGGATGGTGTGCTGTCCGTCTAGTCTAGACTGTGCTTTAACCAAGAAAGGCTGGACCAGATGATGCTTGAAGTCCCTTTAAATTTAGTATTCTATGGTGCTTTGATTCATGACATAATGAATTGAAGCACCTTGGGCTGAAGCACATACACTGTTTCTAAATAGATGTATTAACTGTATTGGTACTTTAGTTATCATCCACTTTTCCTGCAATGATTTGTATCAATACTAGAAGCTCCAATATTGTGCTTTTCTTGTATGATAGTAAGACTTGGAGATAGTGATGACATGGAGTGTAAAACAGGGAAAGACATACTGTAGGGAATTATATTATGCACTCTTAAAGAATGCAAATAAAGAAATTACTAAGTTTTGCTCTGTCCTTTGACTCTCTAGTAAACCAGTACCGGATATGAATGAGATATAAGTGCAGAAGTTTTAAAGTATGTGTAATTACTGAAAGTTTAAGATACTAACTACATTGTGCAGAATTTTAAGAAACCAACAAAACCCAAGCCCCCCAACCCCCCCGCAAAACGAAAAACCCAACAACAAAGAAAAAAAATACCCCACAGAAAAAAACAAACGAAAAATATAACACCCTCCCCCCAAAAAAACCCCAAACCAACTCCTCCCAAAAAGCTCAAACCAAACACACCGCCCACCAACTAGCAGATTGCCAGAAAAATGCCACAATGAAAATATTCCACCCTCAAAATTGCAATTATGTCTGCACTGAAGAGGTGCTAACAGCACCTGTGCCTATCTGTGGCAATTCAGCCAGCCAGTTTTAGTCCTTTAATAGAATTAACATATTGAGAAGGTCAAGGATTAGTCAAAACTGACTTCACACAGGAGAGTATCAGTTGTCAGGGTTTAATAGGACAGAGCAACAGTCTGTCACAAGGAAGTATATATATTTATTTTTGTGTGGGTGCATATATATATGTTTTGTTCAGTCATAACTTGAAATTGCTGATCTTAGAAAAATAACCTAGTCAAAACTAGGAGCTTTGCGTACCCACATCATCACACCAGAAACTAAACTTTGTTTTAACTCAGTAGTATATGTGTGGATTTCGCAGTAAAGTCAAATAACCTCTGTAGGTGAGAGTAAGTGCTATTAAGGAGTTTTAAGAACTCACTGTTTTAATATTGTACCTTGAGAGCAAACTCATGCTCTTCCCCCATTAATCTGGTGTTCTGCAATGCAGTTCTGAGCATGCAGTTTGCATTTATGGCTATTGCTGGGAGCATTTTGGTTTTAGGAGTAATTTTTAGCTGTAGAAACTGTTATGTTGTTAAAGGTGTGGGTTGGTTGGTTGGTTTTATTTTGGTTTGGTTTAATTTTTTTTAGTTACTGGGTCTTCTGCTAAATCATTTAGTTATTTGTTTAGTTTCTGTGAGTATGAAGATTTTATGAAAATAAAGTAGCTCATAATGAATAGGTAGAATTAAGAATCTGCTGTGTGCTGCTCTTCATTCAAGAAGTGTCATTGCTTTTCGAAATTGGATTGTTTAAAAATAAATAGGACTTTGTGGCATAGATAACACTGACCTGTTTTTTTTCAGAATGCTTATTGAAGAACCAGGGTGATCAGTGCAGTAGTGTGCTCGTCAAAGGCTCGTGCCGTTTGTGTCAGTGCAGGTATCTGACATAACACAAAGCAGAATATCTTTTTTGCTGGAAGATATGGTATCTGTATGAACTAGTGTATTGGTTGACGCATAAGGATTAACCAGGATTAATGGATTACTCCAAGATGGTACTTGGCCATAATCTTAAAGCATTGTTTATGCCTGGTTGTGTTAGTCTTACCTGCACATTGCCTTCACCAAGTTCATTTTCAAACTTAGAAAGGAGAATAGCTTTCCGACTGAGGTTTTCAGTTTAGCAATCAGGGAGAACCATTTTGGCTATTTAGGCGTGCTCTCTGTTATTGTAGCTGGACAGTATCATCTTTCTTCCTTACCCATCTGTTTGCAGGATGGAGATAACACTCTTGGGAATTTGGAAATATGGGTATAAAGCAGATCAGACTGTGTACTGAAGGTTGAATGAGAATGGATTGAAGAATCATCTTGTAAAGTACTTAAACTAAATGGACAGCTGCTCAAGTTGGATTCACTCTTACTTGTAGTAAATGCTGATTTATCTGAGACTGTGATCCTTTGGTGTTTCGGGGACACATTGCTTGTGCATTTGAAAATAAACTGCAGCACCACTGTGTGGACAGTATTTGTGTGGATAGTATTTGTGTGGATATTGGTACCTACTTTCCCTTACTCTCTTGATTAACTTTTTTCTGTATCCAAAACCTGGAAAAATAGAAGACAAAGCAGCATCTTTGGGCTTACTAGTGAAGACTGCTATAGTGAATTGGGATGGAAATAACTAAAATTTTCCTGTTTCCACAGAGGAAATTGGCAGATATGTGTGTAAGTGATGATTATTCAGAGAAACAAATAACAGTAGTATATGTCAATGTGAATCCCTGCAGGGATATTAGGTCTGTACTACTGCTCTTTCTTCTAAAATCTGAAGGATTTTTTATCTAGACTGTTCCTTATAATCTGTATCTGTTATTGTTGTTTTGAATATGAGGTTTAAATCAAATTACTTTTATTAGTTACAGCAGAATACAGATACTGGGCTTTTATCAGATTTTAATCAGATCAGGTGTTTTTCACTGAATATGACACACACATTATTTATTAACACGTGTTATTTTGATCAGTTACAAAGACCTATATCTGTGTTGTGGAAGACTAGATTTTCTTTTAGCTATGCATTTTATATTGGTAATGCATAGAAAGTATTTCTACATGTCTTGAAACACAGTTTGCCAAGAGTTTAGATTCTAAGTGAATCAAAAGTTCCTACAAATGCTTACATTTTAGTATTAAACATTAGAAGATGACATTGGAAGAACAACATTGAAGTTGGTTTCTTGCAGCCTCTTTAATTTTCATCTCTGTTGAGTTTACTGTGATATTAAGTAACTCAACAGGCTTTTAAAGGACACTAATATTCTTGTCAGCACTTTTGTGTTGCCTCTATCCCAGAATTTTCAGTCTCAAATGAGGAGAGTTTCTAAAGAGGTGGATAGGAGCGTATGTGTATACATGATGTGATGTGTTTGCTTAACTTTTGAAGACTACAGTTGTAATTCTTTGAAACAAATGACGTCATCAGTTCTAATCTGACAGTGACCAGCAGAAAAAATTATGATATGAAACTTAATATGCATAGCATACGAAAATGCTCAAAAGGTAATAAGAAGAAATGAACTGGTTTGGGATGTCTCAGACTTCAAGATTTAAGAATATCTGAGAAATATTTTACTTTAATAGGCCTGTAATATGATGCACCCTCTATCTTTCTTCATACAAGAGCTAAGTGACCTTCAGTGAAGGTCTCTTTGGTGGTGTGACTTCAAATTAGGAAATTAGGCATTTTTTAGCTCTCCTGATACTGGAACTGGGTAACATTTGCTGTTTTGAAAACAAGTTTAAAAAGACAGTGCTGAGATGCTTACTCACTTAGCAGTCTGTTCTAAAGAAGTGGAATGGAATTAGGTATCCTAATGTAATTTAGTAACACAATCAATATCTATAGGAATCTTCTGGACACGTAGTTAGTAAATGTTGGAATGCTGAATCCTGGTAGAGTTTATATTAGATTCTGCTGTACTGATGTACACAGAAATACAAAGTAACTTAGAGCTGGGTGTGTGTAACACCTGGTTATCTGCAGTCGCCTTTCACTTGATCTGACAATGGCTTCATGTCTGTCTTAACATCCTGTGCCAGTTTTATTGACCTCACCTCGAGTGAGAAGTTCCACAACATTCTGACTCTGTGGTCTAAATTAAGAGAATGTTTATGGTAACTGTCTACATGCAAAACAAGGAAAATGGAGCAAAACAGTGTTATGATTTGCTTTGTTGTTTTAATGAGTATGTCCTGCCAACCCAGGAATTAACTTTGGAAAAGGGCACGGGAGGATGATTAATTTTCATTGTTAGTAAGCATTTTTAAAGAAATCAGTCTTTATTGGGGAGCTGTGTATTTACAAAATAAGCCATGTATGCTGCAGAGCAAATGAAAAAATATTTGCAAAATGAAAGTTGAGAAAGTTTGTATGTCAAGAAATTTAGCAGTTTTCCTGTCTCAATTCTCCAAGTCAGCAGCTACATTATACATGTATGCATGGCGATTATGCACAATGCATTTGCAGGAAGTGATATGATGCATTAGATTGGTAACTAAAAATTAAGTATGTCAGGACTTGCCCCAAACCAAGTTATGTTTTTGCTGCTGTCAGTGTAGAATCTTTTTTGTAGATGGACTCTGTAGAACCCTTCTCAAGCTTTCTGTAAAAGCACAGCGTACAATGGTAGAAAATAGGGCAGTACTTTAAGCAGAAAGTAGCCTTACTATGCTGCCTGCTTCTGGCTATGGACATGTGATGGTAGCATCTTCTCTAGTGATCCTTTCCGGAGACAACTCTAGCACAGTGTATGATTGTGAAACTGGAGTTTCCATCTGCTAGTGTGGTTATTTAGGAAGAAGGGCTAGGAAGAGAAAGAGGAAGAAGAATGTGTTTATATAGCTGCAGTTCAGCACCACTTTTTTTTAACCTGAAAGAAACTTTTATTTGAATCAAGCGTAATTAAGATTAGGGCATACTAATTTTGCACTTTAAAAAACAAAAACAACTCTCTCACCCCATGTGCTCTTGGCTTTAATAGATGCTTCTTATACAAAGAGTGTACAGCAAAGCTCTTAGCTCTGTGTATGTAGTCTTCTAGGTCCTTGATTTTGGCCTTTAGGGATTTTGCTGTTACAACTGTGAACTGCACATATAAACACATTCACATATTACATTTTCTGGATTTAGTGTCTGACTGGAAGCAGTTACTGCTTTTTACTTTACAATTGATTGTGAAATGCAGCTTGGGCACTGTTGTTGGTATACAAGGAAATGGGTTCATCTGCACTTAGGGCTAGGGTTTGCCACACGAGGACAACTTAAAAAAGGTAACATGAATTACTTTTTAAAGTGTTTGCTTAAACTCTATTTAATCTCCTTTTCAGAATTAAATACAACTTAATTTTGTTTAATTACTAGATGGAAGTAAGTTAAGGCAAATAGAAGCCCAGATTAATTCAGGATGAGTGCTTAAAAGTGGCTTCAAATTACTCAGTTTAGTTTGAATTCAGGCATTTTAGTTAATATAAAAATGGAAAAAGCTGCCTGTAAGAACACTTTTTTTTTTTTTTTGGTAAACATGCATCCCTTACTGTGTGCATTTTTGTAGCCTCATCCTCTTCTACTTCTAGTTGCATGCTTCATCTGGTAGTTTTGTTTTTGTATTACATTTTATTCACAGGGTTCAGTATCACCTCTTCATAATCATTTAGGTGAAATTAATGATTGGAAACTCTATAATTTTGCTTCCTAAATGAGTGAGAAGAATGCAGAGAGAAAAAAAAAATCTTAAGAAGCAAAATTATTAGCAAACAGATTTATTACAAATTTTTTCTTTCTTTTTAACTTGACCTAGATTTCTGCAAAGGGATTCTGCAGTTCATGGTTATGTTACTTTAAATGACTAGGATTTACATAGGGGTCCGCTTCTGTTTTTTTCAGGTTTGTTGACGAGATCTCTTTTGTCTGTATTACTACAAGGATTTAGTCCCATAACATTTATACTTCATACATACTGACCTTTGTTACAAGCACAGGCAAACAGGAAAAGCACATATGTAGTTATTAGAATTATTTTAATTGATTTGCCACATTCAAAATAAAAATTATGCGGAGACTTGATTCTGCTTGTGTTTGGGGCTAGATCTTTTTGTGTTTAGCAATGATTTTGTAAATGGTTCCCCAGATCTTGTTGGGCCAGAAGCATAACCACTGTTCTTGTTTGTTTCTTTGGTAGGATGATGAGGTGGTTCTGCAGTGCACTGCAACTGTTCACAAGGAGCAACAGAAATTGTGTCTTGCTGCAGAAGGATTTGGCAACAGGCTTTGCTTTTTGGAATCCACATCAAATTCTAAGGTACTTCTGAGTGTTTAAAGTGTCATGTATGAAGCAAGGATACAGCTGTCATACTGCTTGCTTTGATGTACAATACACAAATTGTTCTGGGAGAATGGACAAATCAAATCTATCAATAATTTAAGGACTATTTAGTGCCCCTTTGAAGATTTACTGTTCCTTTGTAATGGCCCTTTAGTTAAACTCTAATGCTGTGGTTTCTATTTTGGGCTCACTTTAAAACTAGCTAGCTGCAGAAGTCCATATCAGTAATGCGCTTGTTACTTTGTTTGTCCAAACTCAGTTGTAGTAAGCTGCAGTTCAGTTTTTGTGTACCCAAATTCAAAAGCGCAATTTGATTACTCTGATTTTTAACTTCACAGGAAAGAAAACATTTATTCTATTTGTGGTAAGTTTTTATGCTGTAGCATTTACGTTGAGGTGATGATTGCTTTCAGTCCTTCTTATTCCTTAACTGAGCCTAATAATCGCGTAGGTATCAAAATTCTCATCTATTCAGTTTGTTATCTAAGCCTACTTAACTCTGCTGTATATGCAGTAGATACAGTAGTTTGGAAAATTAACTTTGCCATTTGTTGCAGAGGAGGAGTTTTGTTTCACAATTGTGTATGCTCAAATAATTATTTTGAAGACAAAAATGTGCCTTCTCATGGCGGAACTGATTTGTGACCAAAGCAATGGGTATACTTGGACATTTTATTTATACAAAGGGAAGAGTGTTCCTTATATTTGTTTTTTCTTCAGCTGAAATATAAACACTTGGTGAGAAAATAAAATTAAAGTAAAGCATCTGGAAAGACATCTTTAGAGATTTAGAACAAAAAATGATAGTTTTTATCTTGCCAGCTTCCATAACATCACTGTGCTTCTGTCTGATACATTGAAGAGCAGTGCTTCATTTTCTGTGTCATCATTTTGAATGTATTATTCATAAGAATAAATTTTTCACTAGGATATTAATGATTCATTATAATAGCCGTGATCTAGATGAATTAATTCGTGACGCTCAGTTTTAAGCGGATCTTTTTAACAATAAAAATGTTCTGGGATAGATGTGGTTGCAGTGCAAGTCGCCTGGAAGGCCAGAAAAATCTATTTAATGAATTTATTATCATTCAGTATGTTTAGATATTAAACCTACAGTCTCTCTATCACTATATAAAATTCCTGAACATTCTTGCCTATGAGGGGTGTGAAATTTACACTGTATTCATCTCCTGTGTTTCCCTGTTGATGCTGCTTTTTCTCAGTGTTTTGTGAAGCAGTATGTATTCTGCTTAATCTGCATGAACTTGGAGAAAAAGTAAAAAACTAACAAGAGAAAACCCATACAGCTCATCCTTGTTTTAATTTTTAAGGGCTGACAGTTTCTAGGATGAGCTTGTTTGAAGTCATTTGGAGATATAAATACTGAGGGAGCCGTAAAATTACCAAATTCTTAAAGCAAAGTTGACTGTAAATAAGAGAAAAAAATAAGTTTTTCTTGTTAATACCTCTGTCCATACAATGTTACTATTGCATTGTGTAAGGAGGAGCATAGGAAATATTACAAGAGGCATGTGATAATTTGAAAAAGGTTTCAGTGGAATTCATAAGGCAGTTAAAAAATTTCACTGCATGTCTTGAAGGCTCTTTTTTCCAGTTGTAATGGATTGTGATGCACTTTAATTTGGTAGTGTGGCATCTGAATTACAGGTATCAAGGACAAAGTATGAAACCAAGCACCAGTAATAGGCCAAATACAGGTAATAGACCTCAGCTCTCATCCTAGACTTGCACTCTTGAGAATACCTGATACAATTCACTCCTTTTTTTCCAGTGTCCTTCAAGATGTGGCTACTATTGGTATAGCTAATGTTTTATTATCACAGCTTATTTTCATGCACTTTCTTACACTAAGGTCATTCACACTTCAGAAAGAATGGTCAAATTGTAGACATGTATTGATAGAATAATTTAGCAACTAATGACCGTTAATGTTTATCCTATTACAACACCACTGGCAGGCTTATTATGAAAATTGCTTTATTAATTTTATTTTCTCTTGTTTAAGCTTACAACGCAAGTGTTTCTTTTGGCGGTTGTATAGATTCCGTCAGTGTTGGAGGAGAACAGCAGATTTGGAAACAACATAGTAACGAAAAATGGATGATGATAGTTGGGCTAAATTAGCAAGCGCTTTAATAAGCATTATCAGTTCACATGTGCTCACATTTCAGAACTATTTCCAAATTCCACTATCTGCTTTTGGGAAATAATCCATGCTTGTCAAATCACTTTATTGAGAAAAAATACTCTCTTTATTTCTTAGCCGTGTAACTATATTGTTCTTCTGTATATCTTGTGAAGTGTTTGAATTTTAAATAGGGAATGAATTCATATTTGGAGCTACTTTAGAGCTTGTTCTTAGGCTTGAGGTTGGTTTATTTGTAACAAGTGGAGAGACATCTTTTCCTATTAGATTTGCTGTCAGACTCCTTCTGAGAAGAAATGCATCTTATCACAAGATGACATTTTATGGAATCAAATTTCAAAGTACAGTTATATTTTTAAGTTTGTGAATGTTTTTGTCCATTGGTTTGCTCATTTTTACAGAGAGTTGGGGGGTTAAGCCTAGAGAAGAAAAGGGTCCAGGAGACCCTATAGCAGCCTTCCAGTACTTAAACAGGGCCTACAGGAAAGATAGAGAAGGATTCTTTTTCAGAGAATGTAGTGATTGGATGAGGAGTTACTGTTTTGCACTGAAAGAGGGGAGATTTAGATTAGACATTAGGCAGAAGCTCTTTACTATGAGGGTGTTTAGGCCCTGGAGCGGGCTGCCTAGAGAGATGACTGCCCTACCCCTGGTGTTCAAGGCCAGGTTGAACAGGGCCCTGAGCAATCTGGTCTAGTGGAAGGTGTTCCTGCCTGTGGCACAGGAGTTGGAACTAGATGATCTTTAAGGTCATTTCCAACCCAAACCATTCTATGATTCTATATAGTCTAGGAAGTGCTGAGTAAAGGGGAAAACCAATAACTCTAGGCAACTTTTAGTACGCATGGAAAGCTACTGTCCTTTGTATCTAAGTCACACCATGGGCTCATGCCCATCTTAATGCCATCAGGCCCTTTTCTGTGAAGCTGCCTCCCAGGCAGTCAAGCCCTAAACTGGGTCATTATATAGCAAATGTATTCTTGATTTGAAATTAATTATTTAATCCAATGGATTTGTTTGCTTTTGTGAAGGACACACAGAGTGACTACATACCATAGTGGTTGCAGCAAGAGCCTTGGAGAAATCAAGGATGCGTCTTTGTAACAGTTTTTTGAGTTCTGCCAGGAACTGTTCTCTACCTCTGGCTGGTAATGGGATAAAAGCTATTTTACACTTTACACTATCCTTATTTCATTCTTTTTTTTTTTTTGTTTTTTAACTTGGTGGTGTGGTTTAAACCCAGCTGTCAACTACAAGGCACACAGCTGCTCACTCACGCCCGCCATGGCAGCGTGGGGGAGAAAATCGGGTGGGTGAAAGTGTGAAAACTCATGGGTTGAGATAAAGAGGTTAATAACTAAAGCAAAAGCTACATGCACAAGCAAATCAAACCGAGGAATTCATTCATCACTTCCCATCCTCAGGCAGGTATTCAGCTATCCCTAGAAAAGCAGGTCTCCATCACACATAATGGTTACTTGGGAAGATAAATGCCATCACTCTAAACATCCCCTCCTTTCTTCTTTCCCAACTCTATGAGCACGACACCCACCATATAGTCTGGAATATCCCCTTGGTCAATTGGGATTGGCTGTCCTAGCTGTGTCCCCTCCCAGTTTCTTGTGCATGCCCAGCCTTCTTGCTGGTGGGGTGGGGAGCAGAAAAAGGCTTTGACTCTGCTTAAGTGCTGCTCAACAGTAACTAAAACATCCCTGAACTGTCAACACTTTATTCAGCATAAATACAAACCTAATGTTAGGTCTAAATTTTGCATGATTTTATCAATAGGAAACAGTTCAGTGTATAGAATAATTGGGTTAGAACAAGATAAACACATGATCTACCTCATCTATAGAGGTGTATTAGCTCAAGTGTTAGCTCAATAATTGTATTTTAATCTCTATCAATTTCAAAGCAGATCTAGCTCAAAATAGATGTTGTTCTAGGAATAGGTTACATATTTGATATTCAGAATACATAAACCGTCAAAAATTTTTAGCATTCAAAAAGTTGCAGTGGCAAGAATAAGAAAACCCAGAGACATGCTGAAGACAATTTAAAATGCTTAGTTTCCTTATTTCATCTCATTATTTATCTATTATGTCTTGTTAAATTTATATCATGAATTTTAATTTTTTGGCTAAAATGAAGAAAATAAGCAGTGTCAGGAAAAAAAAAAGGGCAAATAAGAACATAAACTTATTTTTTGACAATGGTCTATAGGTAATGTTGTTTCATCAGTATTTGTGGTACTTTTAAATCTATTCCTAATGTGGAAGACCCATGCATTTTACCAAAACAAGAATTATTAATAGTTTTCTCAATGACTTATGATATGTTTCTTTATATTTGAAAATTAGATTGTGTCTTTTCTATATAAACAGATAGCTAATATGAGGAAGTCCATTCATTAAAAGATTATGCTGTCTGCTATTGAAGTAGTTTTATTTTAGACCTAAATAATGTGCAGCATATTGAAAAGCAGACAAGCTGGAGCTGTGTTTTAACAGCTCCTGAATATGATAACTGTCTGTGGTGCAGAAAGAAAAACACTCAGCTCTGAGCCAGTCACAAACATGGTTTTGATCACTTGTGAGCCACCGCACAGCAGAACACTTGAGAGTGAGTTACCTGTGCTTGTTACCCTTTTCTAGTAGCATAAGGTGTTGTTTTCTTTTGTTTTTATGGCAGGTGGTAATCTCACACTTTAATTCCACAATGCTCTGAGGTATAGAACAACTGCTTTACGTCATTAAAAAGGACTGATAAAAACTGTAGTCCCAGTCCCCATCCCCACCCCGCGCCCCTTGACCTCTCATCAATTTGGACTTGAGAGAGGGAAGGATAATGTAGTGGGCGTTTTTAAAGATCTGGAAAAAAAACCAAACCAACAAACCTTTTTTTTTTTTTTTTTCTTTTTTTTTTTCCTTTTTAAGAAGGTGGTGCACTGTGTGATTCTATGGTGTGAACTTCCCGCTGCACTCTGAATTACATTATATGTAATAAATTACAATACTGAGAGCCCAGAAACTCTGATAACTTGTTTTTTTTTCCATTTCTGTCTTTGAAGAGCCGCTTTTCTTGCTTTTCTCCCATGTGACAGGACATGGTTGCAACACTAGGAGAGGTTCTGCAGATTGCTTGCTGGGCTGGTGTGGCCAGTCAGCTGGGGCTGTCTGCTCCGTGACCCAGAGCTATGTGTATCAGTGATGTTCCGTTCTTTGTTGGTCCCTAGATGCTGCTGTTGTGTGAGAGGTTAGAAAATAAAGCCTGATGATAAGACTGCCACGCTGTTTCTTGTGCTGTCAAGTATCAGTTCTTGGTGTTTTAATCTTTGCCCTTTTTTGGTCTGTTTTCAATACAAAAATCAGGAGCTGGATAGGTGGCTTTGCTGGAAGGGAAGAGGAGAATGGGGGTTGGGGGGTAGAGAGAGATGCTCACCAGACACAGCCAAGGTTACAAGAAAGCATGATTCTCTAGTATTTACACAAGTAATTTCTCTGCCAGCAGTCACATTCCATGCAGATGTGTCAAGAAGGGTGTCATTCTAAACAGTGGGCAGGGGCCCTGGCTTGAACTCTTCTACCTTTGTTGCCTTGGGGAGAAAGCCTCTTTTTTTTTTTTTTATTTGTCTTCCAGAGTGCAAGATCTGAAGGCAAGAATTGCTCTTTTTTGTCTTGTACAGCAAACGCTTCAACATGTTCTTAGTGGCCGAGGCAAATAATCTTTCTGACTTCAGAGAAATTGAGTCTAAAACTGTTTCTGACAGCCAAGAAACAGTATCTGTACTTTGCACGGTTTTTGATTGCATTAAATTCAAATGTGTGACAAAACGCACATGGTATCCATTAATGTATGGATACAAGTAGATCCTTTTTGGGCATTTACTGACATAATGAAATGTAAGTTTTTGAAAATGTGATTCATATTGAAGAATCAAATTAGGATTGTTGAAGCTGGATTGTTCTGGGAATTTGTCATACAGTAAGGTATCTGTTTGGATTTTTTGGGTAGTTGCAGTCATTTCTTTCTGTGCTTATATTTCCATTTTGTCCTTCTAAAGAAATAAAAAAGTACTGTGAGGCCGTTGGCAAGGCTTTGTAGCTCCACCTCTGAGGCAGTTTTAATTGCCTTTGTGTTATGTTGCCAAAATGAAAGTTCATATTTAATGGCGAAGATGGCACTTAATCTTACGTAGTGTCATATTCAGAGGACTCCATTTAGCAGACATTCACTAAGATCATCAATTTTAATAATTTAAATGAAAAGTTGGTAATCATTTCATGTGTACTTCCACATTACTTTCGTGATTTAGACATATGTAGAGGAAGTCTTCATAGGCGAAGACCAGATAGGGTTTTGTTCAATGAATCATTCTTTCCCAATAAAATGCTTCTTTATAGTAGTTTTATGCAACACGATTAATATAATTGTAAATATTATTTATTATGTACATAGATTAAATTTTTATTCTTTTTAAGCCCTCTGTAAATCCTGAGCCTACATGCAGATGTGTAGCCATAGCCATCCTGATTGTGATCCTTGTACTTAATCTCAAAAACCAACAGAATTACTTCTTGAAATGGAAAGCAAATAATTTAAAGTAAATATGAAATATTCAAATGAATGTGAAACACACTGGATCAGATCTCCATGATGTAAAGCTGCAACAGAAATACGACTTTATATCAACTGAAAATTGTGTGCAGTATTAGTAGGCATAATAATAAAACTTAGCATGTCTGGGGAATTAGGTAATGATACTACTCCAGATGATGGCACTGAATGAAGGAGTAGTACATATGGTATGTATGTATACATTATGTCTGTTAGCAACTAACCAATACAAGACAAATTTCAAAGTGCTCTTTTTAATAATTTGTTTCATACTCTTAATAACATAGGCCATCCAATCAAGAAATGCAATCCAAAGCTGTGAAATTTTTGTTACTTAACAAGCAAAACCTGAATTGTAATTTCCCCATTCAAATAAGTAGTTCGCAACTTCAGTATCTAAATGTCTGTTAAAAGCAAACAAACCAACCCGAAATGTTTATAATGATGGTGGTTGGTGGTGGTTTGGTTTTTTTTTTTTGTTGTTTGTTTGTTTGTTTGTTTTTAATTGTGGTGAAAGAGATGCAGGAATTCAACTTGTGTTACAAATTAAGTGAACAAGACCTGAAAAATCCCATTAAAGCAGTTTCCTGTATAGCTATATGTCCCAGTAACTGTTTAGGCCTCTCATTATTTAAAGATTTGTCGTGGTTTAAGCTCAGTCGTAACTCAGAACCAGGCAGTCTCTCTCTCACCCCCCCCTTTCTCCCCCCCGCCCCCGCTTCCGGAGGGACGGGGAGGAGAATGAAAGAATGTAACTCCCATGGGCTGAGATAAGAACAGTCCAGTAACTGAGGTATAACACAAATCACTGCTGCTACCACCAATAATAACAATGATAAGGGAAATAACAAGGGAAGAG
>WYDI02003656.1:0-11362 GCA_009867235.2 Psittacus erithacus
GCATGAGGCTCAGAAAGTCCTTGACCAATTGTAAACATTCTAAGCAGTAGCTCCAAACATTGGTATTATCAGTACTGCTCCCAGGCCGAAAGCCAGAAACACAGCGCTGCACCAGCCACCAAGAAGGAGAAAAAATGACTGCCACTGCTGAACCCATGACAGTTATTTTAGTATTTGTAAGGTAAGTATGCCATGTATGTTCTCTTGCAAGCTGTAGCAGTGAACTTGCTTGTCACAGGTGCGTATTCAGATGATGGATGCATAGTCTGAACTTGTAGCTAGGGCTTACAGAGTGAAGCGAGCAATCTTTCTGTGCAGTCATTTTGTTTCTAAAGAGTCTTTAAAAATGATGCAAAAATGTGGCCTCAGTTTAAATTGCTTACCTTTCTTTGAAAAATTTGCCCCCATGGATAGCTTAACCAAGGCACCTTTGTGCACTTAGTTTGAATGCGTTTGGGGGATTCTATACCCATTATACCGTTATACCAGTGGGGCTGGTCAAAAAGCTCTCAAGATAGTCTGGATCTCTGGAGCCCCTAAGTTTGCTGTCTCTGCACAGGTTGTGAAGTTTGCAGGAAGAAAGCAATCCTGATGACATTTGCTGTGCTGGCATCAAGCCAATCCCATAGGCAGTGTTTGCAGACCCCATGCAGCTGTAAGGCACCTTAGCAGCCACCCAGAGGCAGCTGAAGAGGTGGTTGGGCTAACTACAATGGCTGTGGTTGCTAGAGACCTACTGCATTGTACACAATTGGTACTCTGTTGGGAAATGTCTTTTGTGTTAGGAAGTGGGTGCATCCTGATCCCAGAAGAGAGATATCAGGTCCCACAACCTGCCAAAAGGTCTTTCTGTGGCTTTTTCCCGAAATCCTTCTTTTCAGCTTGTCACACTGCCCTGACTCTGCAAGTGGGATGCAAAAGGAGGCGAGGCTGCCTGGTGTATTTGCATGGTACACCCAGGTGGGATCCAAAACAAGTGCAAGGCCAGTCTTGTCAAAAATGCTGTAAAGGCTTGTGGACCAGGTGATGTGTGAAAGCACTTGGTAAGGTGTGTGGGTATCCTGAGGGTACAGCACCGTGGGGTATGTATGGGAGAAGGGTGCAGACATAGCCATTTGTACCACTAAGGAGAGTGAGCCCCAAGATCAAAGGGACCTCAAGACAGTGGCATTAAGTTTGGAGTTGAAGTTGGACTGGCAATTGCATGTGACATGCAGAACCAACCTAACAGATGGGTCACAAGACAACACTCAAACTTCAGACCAAATTCAGTACCCAGCATTTTGTCAGTGCGCACCTACATATTTTAAGACAAACTCAATTCAACAAGCACACCACCATTTTCTAGTTTTAATCTCTAAGTTGATGCAAACAGAAGTTGTATGTAGAATATAATGAGTTTCTAATACTGTCAAAAAGTATTGATGATAGCTCTCCACTCTGAAGGGAAATTAATGTAATTGCCTGTACAGACATGAGGAAAGTAATCCGAGAAGTGCTTCTGCGTGATTAATTAAAAATAGTGAAACCAAATATCAAGAATTTGGGCAACAGAAAGTGGAAAATAGCCAGCAGGCTCATGCAATCCAAGCACAACGTTCTAGTTGCCTCTCTTACCTTACTGGCATCTTACCTGGAAATCTTGCACAGACTTAAAACTGTCTCTATCAGGCATGAGATAAGAAATTTCAAAGCCCTGACTGAGGTAACGTGAGACCAGGTGGCTATATTGACAATCCAGAAAATCCTTTCTCTGTATTCTCTCTCTACAGCCTCACCTACACAATGAACAAGAGAAATGAAAGGCTGCTCAGACAGAAGACTAAACAGAAGTAAAAAATTATGTTCTGGGATCTCCCCAAGAGAAAGAATTGGAACTGCTGAAAGCCAGCCATGCAACCCACTTCAGGGTACAGCAGCCCAGTATCGCGCATGTGTATGCTCAAGTATAAACCCAGACTGACAACAACCAGGAAGACCCAAAATATCTAGATAACAGGAACCTTTTCTAGAGGTACTATTGGTGAGTTAGCTGGGCTGCCTTTGTTCAGCCTTGGCATCGTGAAGGAAGCCAGCAAAGCAGCTGTTAATAGTTTTGCTAGTGTGCTTCCTTCCACTGTTCATTGTAAGGACTGCGTAACACACTCCAAACTCGTATCTTTTTTAACAAACTGCTAGTGCAAGAAAAACTATTGTAATTCATTTAGCAATAAAAGTCAATGAGCTTTTCATTACTGGTTGGGAAATGAATGAAAAGAAAGAATCATTTATGCTTAAACATAAAAAGTCCAGAGATGTTAGGTGTTGGTCAGAACAAGTTTTAAGAAACAAATGTGTGTTCAATTAATTGAAAATCTTAAGAAAAAGAATATATTACCAAGTTTTTTTCTGGTGTGCTATCACCTGCAAATGCTTGTAATAAAAATCAGTCAATAAGCAAGTTACTGTTTTATATGCTAACTTCAAATTTTATAGGCTAACTTCAATCTCAGAGCTGATTTAAGAAGTACCTTCATGTAGAACACATTTTTTTTTTGCATGTCTGTTAAGGTTGGTGTGATTAAGGGGTTAATTAGAATTCTAAATGCGTAGTTCTCATGTAGCGAGATACATCTCACGCCATAAAAACAGCTTTATGAAATGGGAAAAAGTAGAATTTTTTAAATATAATTGCCTGTCTTGTGTATTTGCAGCAGGAGAGTCCAAATGAGAGATTTTAAACATGTTAAAACAATCCATTTCCAATTTTATTATTTACGATAATGGAACTGTCTTTCTGGATGGTCATATTGCCACAACATTTCTGAAGCTGTACTTACTGCATCAGTTACCTCTACACTATGGCTACAAAGGCTGCATGGAGCTGCACACAATAAAAACAAAATAAAAGCTGTAAAATAAAACTGTGTTGCTCTTAGCCTACCAAAACCCAACTGTGATACTGAGGGAGGGAGTAAACTAGGGTTGGGCAGTTCCAAATTTCATCTTTTTAAATGTTTCACAGTTCACATTTACATTAACCTGGTTCTTTGAAGGGCCTCACACTTTTGTTTTTTCTGGTTATTAGTTTTTATGGGGCATGGAATACCGGTGGCAATGCGATCTTTGTTTTCCGATGTCCTCACCATCTGTGGTACACTACAGTGGCATGCAGTTCATTGGCCAGCCATGGCATCCCTGAACTTCTCATCCACAGCATGAGTTATTCTGAGCCTGTTTGAGGACCTTATATACATCACCAGGATGAAGTCTTCTACCGCACATGCAAGAAGCCCGAGGCTGTAAAGCCCCAGTGCCACCACTGCCACAGTTACTGGGCAAGCAACGCATGCCTCGGGCCTGCAACCCCCCAGAGCGAAAGGGACGGCCGCCGAGCGCTGAGACGCCGACCGCAGGCACCGAGCCCGTGAGAGGAGGGCGGCAAGATGCCGCCAGCCAAAATGGCCTCCCTCCTTCCTTCTCCCCCATCTCGAGAACTACAGCTCCCACAGTCCCCCGCGGTACCGGGGGGATCCGCGCTGCCTGTGACGTCACCCGCCGCCTCGGGGGTTGTCCCAGAGCGCTCCCAGCGCTCTCGCTGGGGAGGAGGACGGAGGGGAGGAGGGGCGGGCGCCTGCGCTCTGCGGCCTTGCGCCGCAGAGGGGGCGGGGCCTCCGCGGCGCGGGGAAAGCATAGAGCGGCGCGTCTGCCGGTAGCGCAGAGTGGCTTTTGGGGGCGGAGCGAGGCGGCGCCCGGCCCGGCTCCTTTGCCAACACCGGCCGACATGGCGGCGCGGAGGGGCCGCTCCGCCGCAGGTCAGTGAGCTCCCCATGTGCTCAGGCGCGTCCACAGTGACGCGTCCCGTCCCCTTACGGGAAAGGGGGGTAGGAGGAGGGGGCAGCCCGGTCCCTTGCCGGTGCCAGCCCGCGGGGGCGGGGGAGGGATGGCCCGGGCTCTGCTCCTCCCCCTTATGTCCCTCCTGCGGCCGGTGAGGGAGGCCGCGTTTGGCGGCTCGCTGTTGGTTCGTCCCCGGCCGGGATCGAGTGGCGGCTGCATCAGTGCCGCTGGATCCGTGTCCGTGTCTCCCCCGTGGCCTCCTCAGACCCCTCCTGGGCTTTATGGGAACCCCGCCGGGGATTTCGGAGGCTGTGGAACGGGGCCCCCTGGGGAGCCTCGGAGCGGTGTCCGTAGCCTCTGTCAGCTCTTCGACTTCTGACGTGCAGCTCTTTAGGTGTGTTTGATATGGCCTTGCCGAGTAACGCCGCTCTGCGCAGGCACAGCTTCGTGTGCTTGGAGAGTGTGCATAATACTGTCCTCTAAGGAACGGGGTGTTTTCCGTCAGTTGAGAGTTATATGAGTCACAGAATGGTTTGGGTCATCGAGTTCCAAGCCCCCATGCCATGGGCAGGGACACTTTCCATTAGACCAGGTTGCTCAAAGCCCCATCCAGCCTGGCCTTGAACTCTGCTAGGGATGGGGCAGCCACAGTTTCTCTGGGCAGCCTGTTCCAGTGTCTCACCACCCTCATAGCAAGGAATTTCTTAATATATAGGATAAATCTTTTCCACACACATGTTATACTTGAGTTTTGAGTTGAATAATATTAATTTAGGGGCACCATTAACTAACAGTCTATGACAGTGTTTTTATGTTCTCCATTTAAAGGACTTAAAGAGTTTGCTGTCATTATCTCTAAGTTGGAAAGAAAGAACACTCAGTAACAGCTTTTTGGCATTCTGGGAGTTACTTTTTATGTTCTAGTACTCAAGGATGCTTAGGTGCTGAAATAATAAAATGTTTATACCTACAGTCTTACTTTATAATTGTAGGCAGTAATTTAATTTGTCTTCCTCTCCGGAGTGTCCTAGCATCATTACTGAGCTTGCATTCCACCTTATATATGTTTAACCAACATGGGCTTTAATTCATGAATACATATCCATAGAACTGTGATTTAATACCTTTTTCATCCGGAAATGTAAAACCATCTCTGCCATTTGATGTTTGAGTACCCGTGGTGTTTTGAATCTCTAATTTGGAGTTTTTAGGATGCCTGTTTTGAAAATGTTGACAGAATTGCACTGCGTATATGAAACTCGGTAGAAGTCCCAGCTTCATCTATTTCATTTATTATGGAAATAGAACAGAACAGACTGTTTTTGGCTTATTAGTATATGCTAAGGTTTGGCCCTCTGAGGAAAACACTAGGCCAGAAGTTTTCAGTGTCTCAAGGTTTAGGTCTAGCCAGAAGAGATGTGTGTACTTTCTCTTATGTTTCATGTTGCTAAAGATCATCAAAGCAGTTGCAGTAGGTCAGATAAAGAAGCCCTGCATTTTGTACCTGAAGGCCATCAGCTGCAGGGTAGAATCATAGAATAGTTAGAGCTGGAAAGGACCTTAAGATCATCTAGTTCCAACCCCCTGCCATAGGCAGGAGCACCACACACTAAACCGCAGAAGAGCTAAGAAATGCAGGGTAAGCACGTACTGATACTTTTTCAGAATGTTTTCAATGATTTTTCAGCCTGGGGCTTCATTAACTAGGACAGTTGCCCTCTGTGTCTGACAGCCCTTGCTGGACCTTTCCCTTTTTATTTTTTTTCCCCCTCCTTTAATATTTTCTGTTGTTATTTGGAGTCTATATCAGCTTTTTGGTATCTACAGCATCCTGCTGTTCCAGAGTTTAACCAAGGCTTCTGGAGGGTGGGGGTTAAAGGGGAGGAGAGGAAGACTTCTTTTTCTTAACCTTGAACAGGCTACCTGGTAGTTTCATTGATACCTTTTAGCTCATGTACTTGAACTGGGAGGAGATTCCTGTTCAACTTTTCACCTTTGACCACTTAATACCAAAGCCAGTTCTGTTGATGTTTGGGGGCTTTACATAGTTTGTTAATTTACTCTGAGGAAAATAACTTTTTTTCTTTAAGAGCACGACAGTGATGACGATTCCTATGAAGTGCTGGATTTAACAGAGTATGCACGACGTCACCATTGGTGGAATCGTGTGTTTGGCCGGAATTCAGGACCAATTGTAGAAAAATACTCTGTAGCTACCCAGATTGTCATGGGCGGTGTGACTGGCTGGTAAGGCAGCATCACTTTTCATAACGGTCCCAGACCTTTTACTGTGTTAGAAGATCCTTTCCAAGGCTATTTGAAGAATATGTATATTTATCTTCTCAAATGGGATTTCCTTTATCATTGATCAAGATTATTCATGTGTGAACAATTTCTTAACTGGTTACTCTGACTCATCATTCTAAAGTGTTTTTGTAGTATTGGTAAAATGCCAGTTAGCTGGGGAACGCCTACTAGTTACTGTGAAAGGGATTTGGGGAAATGTCAGAGCTCTGAAAGTACAAGAAATAAATGGAGAATTACTGCATTTAGCTTTTGTTTGTATGGAAAAGCTTATTTCCTTTCTAGTATAGATTTAGAAACCTAGTTATGATATTATGGCTAAGACATATTTTATAGGTAAAAAACTAAGAAAAAAAGAAAAAAAGTGGGTGAATATAGTTTGTTTAAAGGCCCTGTTTCATAGAGTCTTTTTTTTACTCTCTAAATTCAGCTGGAGCCATTTTGAACAAATTAACAGTCTGCTGCTCTCATTTAACTGAAGAGAGATACCACAGTGTAGTTATGCTAAAATAACTCATGGTGAAAGCCAGAGAGTAAAGATAAGAACTTAAACTGGGAAATGTGGTCACAGCCTTAGCAGCTGTGTCAAGGTATTTGTTATTTGTTAAAGGTATTTGAATGGTATTGGTCTATTCTAGAACTCTTAAAAAATAAGTTTGGTGAAAAGCAGCCTTATTGGAGCATGGTAACTGTTAGAACAGAATTATACAAAATCTGGAAGATGAAACTAAAAATTAAATTTTCATGGCCGGGCTCAGTACAGCTTTGAGGCGCATAGGCTTAGCTTTCAGGCTGATTTTTTATTTATTTATTTATTTTTGTTATTTGCCTCTGTTGCCTTAAAATTATTTTTTTAAGTTAGATTTGTATACATAAACTCTGAAGCTTCTAGGGAATCCATAAAAACTGGCTTATTGAAGGATCTGGAAACTGTATATTTCAGCATCTCTAGATGCATGTTCCTCTGTATGTATTCATGCATATAAGTATGAATTCACTATGCATATCTAGGGGGGTAAACATTTTCCTCTTTGTGTGGGCTGGTGTGGGGCATGGGTTTGATGCTAGCAGAGTTGTCTATAGAAGTCATGGAACCATCATCCTTGAAAATGTTCATCACCTTCCCAAGTTCAGTCAGGAATCCTGATCAACCTGCTTTAGTTTGGAGGTTGGATCAGACTTTGCAGCTGGCCCAGTTTTGGGAAGGCAGCTGAACTTGATGACCTCCAGAGGTCCTTTCCTGCCCAAACTATTCCATGATATTGATGTCTGTGCTGTTCTCTATTTGATGTGGAAGTGTTTGGAGACTGAGAACAAGATAATTAATTTTCTTATTGCCTTGATCCATTAAAAATAGACTAAGGCCATGTCCCAGTAGAGGGCCCCCACTGATTTTAACTCTTGTGGAAGGGTTGTAACTTCTTTTTACCGAAGATATTTAAGTTATGGGTTGTGTAGTTAATATAAATGATGGTATAATATATATACCCTTCATTTGGGAACAGTTATAATGACACTTTCATATTTTTACATGGTGCTTTAATAACACACTACGTTTAGTAGCAGTATATAGCTTGTGTGTAAAGACAAGGTCTGGAGATCTCAAGCTTATTTTAAAGGGGCCATAAGACAGCCCTGAACTACGAACCATTACTGATGTTGTCTTGTGTTAGACATTATTAATTAAAAATTGTTTTCATTAAATATTCTGATTTTTAAATTTAGAGATGTGAAATGATGTATTTGCTTTGTTAAATATCAAAATAGTAATAGTTGTAGTTGGTGATGTTGGAATATGGCATTGTTCAGCAGACAACTTCATTGGACTGTTTTTGTTTTGGTTTTGGCTTTTTTTTCTGTTTTGTTCACCCAAGGTGTGCGGGATTTTTGTTCCAGAAAGTTGGAAAGCTTGCAGCAACTGCAGTAGGTGGTGGCTTTCTTCTGCTTCAGGTATGTAACATTTCATGCTTTGTAAGTTGGCAAATACTATTTACTAAACAATAGGAAAAACACAGCTGTTCAGCAAAATTTAATTAGGCAGGCTTCTTATCTACTTTATCTTTTTAGTCTTATTAGTCAAAAACTTCTATTTCAACTGGAATATTATTTACAAATGAGACATTTGTGAAAAATCAGTGGTAAGTCAGAACCTACTCTATTCTGTAAAATAGTTTGCAGTAAGCCAAAAGAAGCCTCTGTGCCGGAACTGAGATGCTGTGTGTGATTCAGTATTGCCAGATTAGAGGGATTGCCTATACACCTATGAGAGATCAAGTAATTTAAGCTGTGTTTATTTTAAATGGATATGAGAATTTTATTGGTGCTTTAGAAGGAGTAGGATTTTTTTGCAGTTGCTTGGAAGGCTTGCTCTGGTCCTGTTTTGAAGCCCTGTTTTTCTCTTTTCTCCCCATGCTGTATTTACTAGTTGTATGTGTTGAGCCTCTGAAGCTTTGCTGGTTTCTGATAGCTTCATTGCGTTCCTCTGTTCAATTACGTTTCAAGTCCAAAACTCTTTAATGATGTTATGTGGTATGACCATTTGCATTTTTCATCAGATACTGTGGTTAGGGCAGGATATATTTCCAAAAAGGCTGCAAATTAGATGACAAAACTTTAAATGAAGGAGAATTTCATATATCCTTCTGTAAGATGCCGAGTAATTCTTAAGGTTTTTTTACTGGCATTTTTCATGTCTTAATACCTGTAAGCCTGTCATTTTTCCTCTGATCATTCTAGAGGAAGTAAACTGGTGCCTGCTTAGGTTCAATAACACAGCTTTTTTGAGACAGGATGTTAAAAGATGCATATTAATTCTTTCCAACATCACCCTGGAGGATTTCTGAAAGGCATATCCCACTTTTAGTTACTCCTTTGATTGTAATGGCTCTTGCAGTCAACCGTTGTTCAGGAAAGCTTGGGTAGTACCTCTGATTGCTGCTGTGGAATGCACCTAGGTGTCACAGGTGTTTGAAGAACTCTTACTTTGTTCATGATGGTGTTTTCTACTGGTTTGGTTTTTTAAAACCACATGGTAAACATATAACTGAACTGCAACATTCTGTGTGAGAATGTATGCTCTTGGAACCATTTGGTTTAAGTTGTTTTAAACAAATATAAAGTGTATTTTATTTTGAATTACACAAAGCATCAATAACAATGTAAAAAGTCAAGGAAAAATAGTCTTGATATGAAGTTTTGTAGTATTAGCATTAATTCTACTTCACCATTGTGCACTGGTGACCTGTTTAAATCTCCTGGAAATCACTGGTTATTTGGCTTGTACCTAAACATAGGGATGAGTTTTACAAGAGTGTTCACTCTGAAATGGTTTAGGCTTACCCAGATAAAAAATTTGGCAAAATATGCTATGCCAGCAAATGAATCAATGTGATGGAGAACTCTGGACTTTTTTAGCTTATTATGTGTATTTCTGGGTCATGAGGGAAGAATTAAATCTTTATGTGTATTTATATAGTTAATATAATACAGATATATATATGCGCAGCGTATCTTGAAGTACTCATCATCCTTTTCATCTAGTTGACTTGAAGATCTGAATCACTTACAATTTTGTAAGCCACTGGTTTTAATTATTTTCATGACAATTCTTACGTAAATATGGCTGAAGAGCCTACGGAACAGAGGCCTGGCATCCAGGGGTAGCAGGCAGAATGTTGTCTACAGGTGCCTTCTTTAGTACTTCTGAATACAGGAAACTAGAAGGTTAAAACTAAGGCCTATAAAAAAAAAAGTTGCTTAAAACACATTATTTGTGCAATATTTTCACTTGTTGAGCTGTAAAGTTTGGGGAGCTTTCCTGTACACAAAATAGATTTGCCATGTGTTTGAGTGCCTGATTTCTTAATCGGTCTCATTTACAGTGTATTTGAAAAGGAATATTATCCAACAGGAAAAATGAGTTGCATATTTTGATTGAGTTGTCTATATCTTTAATTAAGTAAGATCAGATTCTGTTGGAAAGGGATGAAGTAAATGCCTTGGTCTTTCTTTTTGATTCAAAATGTTTTGCATTTTAAAGCTGAGTCATAAATTCTGTAGTGTAATTACATTTCTGTAGTCTCTAATTTTTTCATTTAAAGATCACACATCGTGATTTTTATTTCCCTATGAATACATGTTCAGCATTTCCCCTGAGTGGGCAGAGGAGTGTTTCAGCACATGACTAGAAAGTTTTTTATCTGTTAATTTCTCTGAAGTTGCAGATTCCATTTCAACTGGTGATTACAATATTGACATTGTAATTAGGCACTAAAACAAGAAGAACTACGGAAGGGAAGATTCTCAGCTATGGCCTATTCAGTTTCAGTGAAACATTTCAGTTCGCAAAAAAGAAAAAGGCATTTTTTCTTCAACGTGTGGCAACTTCATCTCAAGGAATGTAGCAGGAAACTGAAAGCAATGCATTTTTGGAGTGTCAGTTTGTACAAGAAGGAAAAAAGATTTTTGTCTGATTTTTGTAAGTGGTTTAAAGTTTTTCAGTCTTAATACAGATGAAATTAAAAGTAGTCTGAGGAACAGAAAAAAAATGGCATTACGAATTTGCATAGTTTTTAAAAATTAAGATTAGTTATCACATCTTTGAGCTGGGTATTTCATCAGCTTATTTGATCAGTTAACTGTCTTTTTTTATTGAAATAGATGTAGCTTTTCAAATGTGTTGGTGTAAGACCAGTAGCCATGCACTACATTGAGGAAATTGTAATTAATTTCTCATAAGAAGTGAGGGATTTTCCTTGTATAACTTCATAGAGCACAGTTTGGTGAAATCCCAAAGAGTAAGGAAGTATGAGCTCATATGGTTCTGCTATAATGAATTAGCTAAAAACAATTGTTATTAATGAGTGCCTGTTCTCCCTGTGGTTTTAACCTTCTTTATTTTTAATAATGGTTTCATTGCTTTTTATTCTGCAGTCAACATACAAATTGCAGGTTTTCCCATTGTGTGTTGACTGCTAGTTAACCGTAAATTAATATTTTTGTTTGGTTATTTCTGCTTTCATGGTATATTTTGCCTCATCCCATTAATATGCCATTGATGAATTCAGTTCTTCCTTAAATTATTTTCTAACTTATGAAAAGTAAATCTTTGGGGGAGAAAAAAAACCCAAACCAAACCCCTTCCCCCCCCCCCCAATAAAAAAAAAAAAGAGAAAGAAAGAAATGATACGGTGCGCAAACTTCCGTGCTGATTCAGATGTTTGTTGTTGTATTCCTTACTTTT